>CAXAMN010000159.1:184144-246080 GCA_963970005.1 Durusdinium trenchii
GCAGGCACAGCGCTTGGTGAACCTCGAAGTGCAGATTTCGTGGCAGGTGACTATCTCCTTTCCGCTCCTCCTTTTTCCCTGTCTTCTCCTCTCCGTGCTGTCGTTGTGGTCGCCTTGCAACCGTACAAATCATGGAGCTCACAGACACGGACTTGGATCCCCTTGTACCAAGAGGAACACGGGCCATTCTTCAAAAGGCCACGCGCATCACCTACAATGGAAATATGTGCAAGATGGACCCTACGCAAGTCGAGGAAGACTCGATGAGAAACGAGTGGGCCAGGGCCAAGGATATATTTTCAACCTTCTCCAACTCTCACATGAAAAAGCATGTTGAGGCGCCAAGGTTACTGCGGAGAAAACGCAGGTTCCAGTCCTCGAAGATTCCAGGATAGAGGACTTCATCGGGTTCTTTGAGGTGTGTCTGCCAGACACCACGCCCGAGACACCAGGGCTGTGACAAATGGATGCCCTTCACAGAGCCATCGAACGCATCAAGTGCATGGACTGCGTGGATCCACCCAGCTTTGCAGGTGTTCGCACTAACGCCTTGAAGATCCTGCAGCATAAGCCAGGCACATGAAAGTGCTGGCAAACAAGGGCCAAGAGCTGGAGAGCAACTGGCGAGCCAATTTGCCCCAAAGTACCAGATCACTAATCCCTGATGAGCGAGCAGTTGATCACAGGGCAGCAATGTGGAGCCAAGTTCAAAGCCAAGCCACTGCCTACACGGAATTGGCTGAAGGCGAGTGTGCTCAGTCGCAAAGCACGGAAGCCTCGTTGTGCGGCACAGGCAGAAGTCACGTTCCAGTGACTTCCTGTTCAGCCTGCTGGAGGGCCCTCTTCATCTTCGCCTGGCAGAGGGCGAGGAGCTTTTCTTGAACCAGCTCCTCAACACAACCTCCCTGCTCCTTTGGCACACCATCCAGGATCCAGGAGAACAAATCCGATGCGCCGCTTTGATCACTGGGACAGAAGCCCTACGGCCATCTCAACAGATGGTGTTGTTGCAGCTTGTGCTCAGCCAATTGGCAAATCAGCAGAGCCACAATTGTGGTGACACTAGTCACAAGTGCGGGACAGGCAAAGCCCAGAGATCAAGAACATATATTCCGGGGCATCCATCGCGTGGACATGGCTATGGATCCTCATGGTAGCCGTGTGCTCCAAAGCCTCATTGCGTATGTGGGTCAGCAAGCCCGTCTGGACTCAGTGGAAATTTCAAATGGGCAGCTGGGAATCTACAGCATGGGCAATTGGGCAGGATCATGCCGGTACATGTCCGCACCATCCAAGCAAGGCCTTCAAGACCCCTTGCGAGGAACATTTAGCGTGGGTCGACAGCGGCAGAGGCCGGGAGCACCCTCAGGAGAACGCTGGCTTCACTGCCAACTGCATTGGAAGTCGACTGTCAGTTGGCAGCTTTCGCAAAGATGACGATAACAGCAATCTCTGGCAGCGGGTTTAATAAACCCTAACAGCCTAAAGACGTAAACCTTGATTGTTTGCATCCGCGATGAGGTCTCACAGCCAAACGACACCAGCAGCATTTCAACTTAAGGCCAGTGTGCTCTTGGCCGTGTTCATGGACCCTTGGGTGGAATACCACGACGTCATATCCTACGTCAGTGGTTTTGACAGCCATCACTGATGTGAGCTTCTGCGGAGATCGCGTGGTTCCAGGGGATGTGCAGCAGTGCGTTAACATTTTCACGGTCGATTATGGTTCCTGCACTGCGCCAACCTCTGCATATCCAAGACATGCAGGCACTGCACCGGCCTGAGGCAGCACAAGTGTCTGTGGAATGACCTTTTGCCTTAACTTCGCACCCAGGTCTTCGCGCACAAGGTCTATATGGGCAGCTACGCCCACAAATTCAGGCCATGCCATGCCCTTGGCGGAGGAGAATGTGAGGACCATCCAACGCACAAATGCAGGAGCATTTCGTGGCCAGCTTTGCAAATATCGATTGCAATGCATGACAGCGGCAGCTTCAACTTCTGCCAGTACGAACTTGCGCGGGGAAGCATTCCGCGCCCTGGTCACTGAGGCCTTAGAGCGTGGGGAAGACTACAGTGCATGATGCTGCCAAAGAGGGCTGCATTGAGGTGATGCGCAAAATCCTAGGTATGGGCTATGATCCTATGCAGTCACAAGTGGCAAATGAGGATGTCAAACGCATCCTGCACATGGATGTCAGCTACCCTGCTCGCAAGTGCTCCCACCATGGGCACAGCAGGCACAGCACTGATCAGATTGCGGTGAGGTCCAATCGTGGAAGTCCAACGCCAATTTGGACTGCCGATGCAAATTTGGCAGATGGCCGCTTTTATGCCGTGAAAGGCTACAATGCCAGGCACCAACCACAGACAGATCTTCAATTGGTCGCGTCAACGATGACCGAAGGCTGGTGGTGAATGGCTGCTTATCGCGCTGGCAACGCATGCGACACTTTCCGGGCTGTGGTCAAGGCAGCTGAGCTATGGCTATCAGCTTAATGGTGCAATGCTGATGCTCTGTCGCTGCTCAGAAACGCAGGCCATGTGGAACCAATGGACTTGGGATCGCCGCGCATAGTGCGCATTGGAGCAAGCGGACGATTTGGTGTCATAGTCCGTGCAGCCATGGCCTGCTCCAAATGCCAAGTCTCCAATCCAAGGAGGAAGTGGAAGTGGTCAGAAGCAATTCAATCAGCACAGGTTCTGCAGCATGTATCGAGAGAAGGCTCCGAAGGAGGTTTAGTGCCACTGATTCCAGCAGGTTCCACAGCAGGTTCTAGGGTAGGTTCCAGAGCAGGTTCCAGAGCAGTTTCCAGAGCAGGTTCCAAAGCAGGTTCCAGAGCAGGTTCCAGGAGCAGGTTCCAAACCAGCTTCCAGAGAAGGTTCCAGGAGCAAGTTCCAGAGCAGGTTCCAGGAACAAGTTCCAGATACCGTTACACCATTAAAATCTGTGGAGGGCAGCCCAGGGTTAATCCTATTCTGTCTGTATATTGCAGGCGATGGGCGGCTATCGATCATTCATAAAAACACAGCAGGATGACCAAAGCACTAAAAATATGGGTCAATGTCCAAGGACTTAATTCGATTGACCGGGTCGACTGTGCATGCCTAATTCTGGTACGATCCAGTACCAGTTGCATGGGACATCGTGGAACAATGACCGCAAGAAGAAAACACCTCACCATCTGGCCTGGCCTCCTTGGATGTGACCGCAGAGCCAATCCCGGACAAACAGGAAGGTCACGTCCATCTTGAAGATTTTGCTGTTGAGCTTCCTCTCCACACTCACAAAGGAGAACTCACAGGGTGCCTCATTGATCGTATGAACGGACCCCACAAAAACTCACCCATGGATCACAGGAACACCCTGGCAGTGATTCCTGCCAGTAGGCAGAGAGGTTTTTTCAGGATCATGTTCTCACCTGTGCACCCCCAAGCCAACCCCACAAGAACCACTCGCTCAGAAACCTCCAGCACATGGGAGGAGAAGACAGAAAATCTGTCCCGGTAGCTTGGGGGTAGAGGTACCCGTTCAATGGCGTGAAAAATGCAGCTGGAGTCATTCCGGTCTTCGGCTCCCTTCCGACGGCCCGCCATGTCACATGTCCGATGTGAGTTCAATCAAAGACGACTTGAGTCTACCCGCCCTACAAGTCAAAGACCTCGTGTTCACTGAAGTTGGAATGGGGTAAGCTCAAGTCTCTAGATGTTCACTGAAGTTGGACTGGTGTAAACTCAAGTCTCTAGACTTCACACACCAGGGTGGACCTGGAAACTCACTCGTACCTGGGAGACTCCCAGGTCAGTCACCCATTATGATCGAACAAGCTCTTGGCATTTGAGACATGGTCTCCAACTGGATCCTGTGGTTTAGGTGGTTGGGGTGGAGTGTTTGGGATGACAGCACCCCTTGATCAATCCCTCTTTTGTTTAAGCTTTCTCAGAAGATGGGACCTTCCCATCCACCGCATCCACCGTACCGTCGATGACATCGATCGGGTCCGGAGCGATCGGGTGGCTCGCCGCCGCCCGTCGATCGAGGGCGTCGGACGTCAGGGAGGTCGCCCCAAAAGTGAAGAGAATTCCCTAGCCCTCCAGGTCTGATGGTCTCGTAAAACTAGATTATATATACCCTCCAGGTCAAATCGATGGTCTTGAAAAACTAGATCTAATATAAGTTCAGGCAAAGATCCATGAGATAACAGGGGCACCTGCTGGAAAAAAGGCTCTAGATCCAAGACACTTTGCCCTTCGAAATCATCTTGAGGTATCTCTTCTCCTGAGTTCACAGGCTATAATAGCTCCCCTCTCATCAAAAGGGTCCAAGGGTCTGGGACGTTCTCGAGCTTCGCCAGCTCCTCAACAAACCTCACCGCCCTCCCATCATCCTCCAAGCGGTCTCTGTAGAACACCTGACCAGTTGATGACCTCATATGGTTGATGGTCTCACTTGCTGAGTGTCTTTGGATACTTCAGCAAATTCCAGCCTTCAAGACCTCCAGGATCTTCTCCCTGGGTTTGGAATCGGGCATGGTGCCCACCCAAGCCCACCCACTTTGAGCCCACAACTCGCAGCTGGGCAGGTGATCAAGCAGTGCACCCAGCACACCCAAACCCTCCACGGGTAAACATGCCGTCCCACCTTCTCCTCGAATGCTCCTCAGAGAAGCCCTTCGAAGAGCCAATGACCGCTTCATGGCTCCCACCGGGCCATCCAGTACATGAAAATCTTAATGGTTTATGATGCTTGTCCATCGAGTCTTTGACCACTACATTGATGGCTCTTGGGATTGATGCTAATCCAGCGTAAATCCACGTGAAATGACCTCCTGGAGCCATGGAAAAGACATGAAAAGACCACATTGGTCGGAATGACTCCAAGTACCTAGAAGTCTTTAGAAAGTAAATAGAACTCATGAAATCTGTGTTCTAATGATCTAGTTTTACGAGACCATCGACCTGGAGGGTATATATAATATATATATATCACCAAAAAAAATCAATACCCTGCACCGGAGAGGTTTTGGAATGGAAGACTTTCCAAAGAGATTTAAAATCTCGATAAGAGATTTAAAATGCAAAATAATGCAAAAAAATGTTTTAAAATCAACTCAAAAAATCTCAAAAAATCTTGAAAAATCTCGAAAAAGCTCAAAAAATCTCGAAAAATCTCAAAAAATCTCGAAACATCTCAAAAAATCTCGAGGGGATAAAAGGAAAAATCATTTTAACAACTCAAAAAATCTCGAAAAATCTCGAAATATCTCGAAAAATCTCGAAACATGAGAAAATAAGCAAAAATATGCAAAAAGATGCAAAAACATATTTTCACATGCAAACTGGAGCGTGATATGACTGCTGCAGTCAGTTGTGTTCAGCTGTTAGGATAACTTCTCCCCAAGAAACACAATTTGATTAACCATGTTGTGTTTGAGGTGTTTTCCCCAAAAATAGTAACTTTTTTTAAAACAAAAAATAAAAATGAAAAACAATGTGAAAAATGTGGAAAAATGTTTTAACATGTGAAAATATGATCAAAAATGTGGAAAATTGATAAAAACATGTGAAACAATGCAAAAAAGTAAAAAAACATAAAATTTCATGCGACCCTGCTCTGATCTAATCCTTCTCTGATCTAGGTGATTGAATTTTTCTGCATATATATATATATTATAGATATATGATCTGAGAGCCTACATCTGGCCAGCATCTTCTGGCTATACAGATCAACAAAAAGTAATCGGTATCGACCACTATAAGTCATGCGCGCTGTTTGTGTATACCTGAGGTTGTGTGATCCAAAGACCACGTCTGCAACAGGCCCAGCTGATTGACATTCCGAGAGTCCTGCTATACAAAGAATGCATGTTCCTCTTCATATAGAGTCTGCTTTTCAGCCTGTCTGGAGGGAACACCACGCGTCCGTCGTCATGTATGGGTCACGACATGTCGCTGAGGAAACGCGGCTTGAGCTGAGCACGGACCCAGGTGCGACCCAACTTTGACAGTTCGTACCGAAAATGGGACATATGTCGGACATGACCCCCACAAACAAGTACAACTGTCATTTTCGTACGAACAGGTCGACTCATATGTGCTATCTTTTTGGAGGGGCCCTTAGATCGTTTGGACTACTTTCCAGTAGATCGCATGTGGTCACGATACTCTATCTTGTTCCAACTTTTGTCACTGTGGGAGCAAATATAACATGGTGTTATATATGTTTTACATTGCTGAATTGCATTGCCAAGGTATCGTGTTTTTGAGGCAGCCCTGTCGTGATGTTGTGATGTTGGACAAGAAATCCTTCCATGCTGCTGTTGGTCCGGAAACAAACGGCAAATCTGGGCATCTATCGGAGCGGAATGCATGTTGGAAGATCTGCAACGAAGACTTCCCGGCGAGTTCGACTCAGCGAAGACGATCGTGTGAACTCTGGACACTTGAGGTGCACCACACCTCCAAACAGGTTTTGTGGGAAGCAGCGCGCTCGATCAGATCGAGGAGGCGTTGGTAGAAATCAGTTCTCTGGAAGTGCCTCATATCTTGCATGTGGATACTACTCTATCAAGTGCAGGTCTATCTGTGAACTCATCCGTATCTCCAGGTAAAAAATACCTCTATCTGTGGAATGAACGTAGTTAAAAACTGTCCAACATAAACTCTACATGTGGATACTACTCTATCAAGATGACTCCTATATAACTAAAGTTAAGAACTGTCCAACAATTTTCTGTCACTTATCCCGATTAAAATTGAGAGTAAGTGTGAGAAGACTTAGCTGGGACTTAGCTTGATTTGACTTAGGTTGGACTTAGGAAGTCCAATCTACAAAAGAGTTCAGCCTATGCGTAACCTAAATCCAAGCAAAAGTCTACCTTAGCTAAGTCCAAGCAGCTAAGTAAGTACTACTGTACTATGTCTACCTTGGACTTAGACTTAGCTAGCCATCGGCTTAGCTAGAAGTGCTGGGACTTCTGTTCCGGGTCACACCGGATGACCCAAGATGACCACAGGGTGCGTCAGGCACAGCTGTCATGGCACCCACCCGCCCGGAGACCAAAACCGTCTTTTTTGACCGTTTTCACGCTCCGGAGCGGTCGTCTATTCGGTTCATGTTCGGGAAAAGCCAGGGGTCCCCCCAGTGCGATGCCATGAACCAGTGAATCCCTTCCTCGATGAGAATCCCTTCCTCAGGATATATCGGCGTACTCCACCCGGTGAATCTCTTCCACTATATTATTCCACTGGTTTCATGTGGGAGGTAGCTTCATGATGATTCATATAGTGTATACACCCTATTACACCCCATGCATCATGCACTGAATATCATGAAGTTCATGAAGTTTTGGTTTCGCAATGACTGAGGCATTGACATGTGGCGGCAGCAGTGAATTCTTGCCACGTTTGCCGGAGGAAGGTACCTTAGACTTGCAGCAGTCCACAACACACTTTGACCCTGACCTGCCTTTGGTTCACACTTTTTCAGGCAAACCTCAGAATTGCCAGTCCACAACACACTTTGACCCTGACCTGCCTTTGGTTCACACTTTTTCAGGCATAAAACACTTTTTCAGGCATAAAACACTTTTTCAGGCATAAAACCTCAGAATTGCCAGGTCCAAAAACTGAACTCATTTCTCCAAGATACGCCTTAGCCCAGCCCAAAGCCGTGAGAAGAGGCGAAGCCGCCTTCGCCGAAGTCGCACCAGCACTCTCGAACCCACGGCGTGCGGTGATCCATGTGGGTCAGATCTTCCCTGCATTCATTGCTTCGATCCTTCAATCGCTCCTGACGATCAGAGTCGCTTCAGTCGCCCAAAACCTGGGTGCGTCTGGTTGCCCAATCTGGAACCCCCCCCCTGTCCCATCAAAATGGGTTGCACCACGGGTCACCACGGTTGACCGGTCCGGCAGGTCATTGGGGTCGTGCGGTCTGTCAGAACGGACGTCGAAAGGAAGAAGTCAAAGCGGCCTCTGGACATGCTGCCAGGGAGCCAGAAGCCAAAAGGAACCAAAAACAATCAGGAGTTCCAAGGTGCTCTGGTAGGCCGCCAAAAGACAAAAAGGACAAAGCGAAACCTAGAGGATCTTACCACAAACGTTCACTGTTCACCGGCGGCTCCAGTTAGAAGACCATAGACCAAAGGACGCCCTTGGTTATACATTTATATACCTATAGAACCTGAGTGACCTCTATTTTAGGACCACCAACCACCCCCAAATATGGTCCTTTCCTGTCAAAACAAAGGTCATGTCTGGGCTCTTGGTATGTATCTGTAATTAATACATTTAAGACAGGCAGGCTTGGACCGACTGGGCAGAGTCATACAAAGCCGTGTGCAGCCGTGTGAGAATCACAAAAGCGCGAAAAAGGTCCACCACTGAACCACTTATATAAGAAGCGACCGAAACGTAGGGACCGAAGCCTCCAAGCTTCCAATCGTCGTCGTGTGGGAGGAGTTTCAACGATTCTTCGGTCTACCGGTCTACCGGCCGCGACTGATTCACCAAGTCTGGCCCGGTGATTCTTCACGAACTGCACTCACTCCGTGGTCCGTTCTCACCAAAACCTTCGTCACGTCTCCGTTCTTGGTCGTTCGGTGTCAGTGGGTCCAGGACGTCTCGGATTCACCCCACCTATGACCTGTCGACTGGACTGCGTTCCGATCAATGAGGTCAATGAGGCATTTGTTCATCCTTGCATGGAGCGTCTGGATAAAAAGACAAGGACCTGAAATCACCAAACAAATAATCCGCATGCGTTTTGGACCAACAAATGGAACAAAATCATCCAAATGGACCAAGAACACGTCATTCTCTCATGCGATCTCGGCACCGAGTCGGGGCTTCCCCATGGCACTGCTCCGATGGAACTGGTGGTTCCTGTGTTTGTTCACCGCATCCACTGGCTCTCTGATCACCTATCCAACCACAATCGGGCATCAATCCAATTCCCTGCTCAATCGGCCCATATCCTCAGGTCGTTGGACCCCCGCACTCACCCCCAACAAGCCAACAAGCCGGTTGAAGAACCCTCGGAGTTCGACCGTCTCAGTTCGGTACCGACCGTGTGACGGTACTCCAGGTTCAGGTCACGTTCTATCACTGTTGGACCAGTAAATGTGGACAGATTGACTCTTGACTACCATAAACCCACCATAAGAAACGGATTTTTCATGTTTCAATCCAATTGGGGGTTGGTTGATGTACCTATAGAGATCGAGTTTAACACCTCCTCCCCTTCGACTCCTGCCAGCTTCTGACGGATCTGTTTCAACGCCTCTGTGATCCGCTCGGGGAAGCCTATGGACGGACGGACGCTGCGTCTCGCGGTGCTGCGGAGACGGTTCCGTGAAAAGACTGAAGTCTTAACCGCCAACGAGTGTGTACTTGCGCCCTAGGGCTCCAAGTACCTCCTCAGAAGGTGTTTGGACCCTCTAGACTCTAAACCCACCCCAGTCCCACCTTCTTGGAAGGTACGACTGGAGCCCTAGGGGAGATGATGATCATGCTGTGACTGTCATGTCTAGAAACCTGGCTTCAAGTCTTACAAGTCGACTGCCTTGGTGCGTCTCCGTCAAATCCAACACCATCCCAAGCGGTGAACACCGTCCCTCCCAAGCGGCCGCGGGTGTCCCTCCAGGGCCCATGCCCCCTTGAGTTGCGGGAGTGGGGAGTCAGACCCCTCATTTAAGGAGTAGATGGCACAAGTTACCCCAAGTTCATGCCGCCCTCCTTCCAGTGGAGAGGAAACTGAACATGGAGGCAATACGAGCAAATCCTAATTACAGTCGGGTGGTTTAGTCGTGGACCCTCCACCTGTCTAAGACGTCTTGGCGTGCGCCGAACCTCTGAAAGCATGTAGACCTGTCCGACGCTGATTCGACAAAACCGCCCTAGCGTTTCTCTCCGCCTCGGCAGTCGGGATGGTGCTGGAGGGGCAAGGTCTCGAAATGACGGATCGCCAAGCCCACCAAGCCGGTGTAGGTGAGTTTACCTGGAATGGTCGAACGGTGCAGCGAAGTGGTCGAGACGAGTCGAGACGCTGCAGCAGGGTTTGTATAGGGAAATCCCCACAACACATGGGTTTTGCGGTCTGTTCTCTTTTCGAGGGGGTGCCTGGAAGGTCCCCCCACTTTAATGCCCGTCGTTGGCACATAAGACGGATAACGGAACATGGAAACTCCAGTGAGAGGCTGTCTCTACAAGGTGATGGACTAGATGGTTGAGAGATGTGAGAGATCTAATTCCTTGTGGGGTCGGTTCGGTCCAAACTCTCCGAACTATCTGTCTGTGATAGACTTGTTCATGTTCACCTCCAGGGGTCACATGGAGGGCGGTGGGATCCTCCCATCCACCTGTGGCGACAACCTCCATGGCGATCCATGGCGATCAAACACATAGCACCCCTGAAACGATCAGTCGCATTTGTGTATGTTTCAAGAAGATTTTACGTCGACCCAGGCCAGTTCTTCACGCTTGAAATCGATGACGACTCAGCTTCGTCCCCGAAACCGCTTCCCGGCCAAGGCGGTTCCTTCGGTCCTTCGCGCGTCCGGGGGTATCGCTCGGCAGCGATCGAACGCAAACGAAGCGGAGCTCCGCTGGAATGAAATCCATGGATCAGGAATCCGGATCATTCCGGATCCCACTCCAAACCAGCCCTTGATCCCTCAAGACCTCTCAATTCGCGACCTGTCGTTCCAACTTGGGTCACGATCACAGCCATCGCGGTTTTTGCTCTGCAAACGAGAACGCACCCAGCAAACTGCGCCAAAGTCACGGAGGAAGTAGTGGAGTTTCATAAACTCGCGCTTGCTCTGCTCGTTCACGGCACCCTTCGTTCAACACGCTTGCGAAGCCCTTCTTATACACGGTTGAGGTACTAAGCGGAAACAGTCCCCAAAAGGCAGTCGCGGTGTGACAAATCAAGGTTTCACGGAGGGTGTGAACAATCTGTCTGCCACCGGTGCATGGAAAAGGAATGTCTTTCCAGCGGCCTTTCTTGTCTGCATGCGTCATGCGTTGCGGTCACGAGAGGGTGGGTTTGATCGATCACTACCCCAATCCTGTCAGTTGGGGAACCAAACACTTTGAGACTTTGAGTCAGTGACCACCCAGTGACACTAAGTGACTGTGGCGCTGCGGTGCCAAAAAGGGGCAGCAATTCACACGGTTTGTTACAAAAACATACAATCAAACTTATCTTGAGAGATTGTCATTGAGATGTGTACATGTAAGGGAGTAAACATGTTGATATTCATTTGTCCTAACAATGAGCAAACAACACTGATAAAACACCGCGCCTTGACAACCTCCCACTCTCTATATTTTTGGGGTATATCCTATTACCAGGCCCGCCCCGTGGATGATGGTTCATGCCTTGCAGGCCTTTCTCTTCAAAGGAGCTGATGTTCTTGTGAAATCCAACGGCTCGGACGCGGCGCCGAGGACCGCTCCCCCAGTCGCTCATCTCCAGTCTCCAGTCGCCGCCTCGACCATCTGACATCGCTCTTCCCATTCCTTCACCAAGGACAAAAGCTCCGCAGCTTCCTCGCCGTGGAAAGGGTGAAGGGCTGATCCGGTGGAAACGGCCGTGCCGGGTTTGGAAGCGATCCAGGACCGGGTTTGGAAGCGATCCAGGACCGGAACTCTGTCTGTAGTCTCTAATTATATAGGAGTCTCTTTCTCGCTTTCTCTTTCCCTGACTCTTACCCTAGGTATCTTTGGTCTCTAGCCCTGTTCCAGATCCTCAGAAGGTACTTATAAGACCTTCCTGGCAACCCACCCCTCGTCGTATACGTGCGACATGTCGCCCTGGTCGTATATACGGCGTATATACCGTCGTAGACGGAGCGTGCGTCGGAATGCCGGACGTCGCAGGGGCGGAAGCGCCCCGCTTCTGATTTGGATCAGGCAACACTCACTATGTGAAGAGGCACGGTGAGGCGGAGTTGAGATAGATTTCCCCGACGGGTGATCGATTCAGGTGCTGCCATCCACGTGCCATCCTGGCATTTCTTCATTCACATCATTCACATCTCCTCTTCACCTAATCACCCAGAAGTTGGACTTCCCAACATGAGATGTTGCTCGCTCATCTGTTCCAGGTCTAATTCTTCCAACTGGAACTCTCCGGTGTCTTGCTCTCCATCCAGCCACGGACACACAATTTGGCTCGGCTCATCTCCCCAAGCCAAAAACAGGCCTTCTCCGCCCTGAAAATGGAAGAGTCTTCTGAGAAGACTAGCTATATATAGAAGCTACGTATGGTTGGAGGCCATTGCGACGAACGTCACAAGGGAACAAGTCGCTGGGGATTTCGCCATTCGGTCCTTTAGAGGAACTGATCCTTTGAGAGAGCCCATCCAACAACCCACCCCAGGGCCCATATGTAGTCATGTAACAGGTAGTATCGTGATGTATCGCTTTCTCATCCTGGACTGGATAGAATATGAGATTTAAAAAGACGGAACACAAAGTGGTCATGCGTTCATATTTTACTTCAGAAGGGTTCAGAACCATTGACATGAGTACATGGTCCGCCAACTTGCGTCAGGTCTTGTGATGGACACCTTGTACCGGTCAATGTGAGTCTTCTGCGACGGTTCCCGTGTCGCCAGCATGGGCCAGTTACGCGTCCGGGCTTTTTGGAGGAGCATCCCGGATTGAATCCAAACACGTGCTATTTACTACATGCAATCCGCCATACTATATGTGAATAGTATACATTCGGATTGTCAGGGCCTTCTGATAGTCTTGGACTCCCAGAAATTCAATGTTGCCTTTTTGCCGAACTTTGGGGGAAATTCTGCAGACCTTTCAGATCCTCTCAGCAAAACAAACACCTTGATTTCGAACGAACACCGGTGGTGTTCCATCACTTGGTGCGCCCAAAGTCACCACAGGTCACCACTCAAAAAACACTTGGTCATGTCATCCGCGAAGCCTTTTGGAGGAGTTGAACCTCCAAATAGCGTCCTTTGCGTCGAACCCAAAACGGCGCTTGCGACACGAGCACGAAGCCCGGTCCTCGCTGAAGTGCCCTGCACGTGCTCGATCGTCGAGGAGGGCACCCAAGAGCTTCAGAACGGCGCTCTGCGAGAGCTTCGCGATCCTGGGGTCATCGGAGTCCTCCCAGTGCGACTGTGGCCGTGTTTTCCGATCAGTGGGGTCCACCCTTTTCAATCAAGCGGGGCATATGCCACCAGTGCCACCGTGTCAGAGTTGGAAGTCCCCTCAATTTGTTTCTGAATTTAGTGGACTTGCTGTTGGAAGAGAAAAATTAAAATTTACCTCAGAACCCATAGGCTATCTCGTGCTACATGTATAACTTAAATGTGTACATACATTATAAATGTATAATCATACATGTATTATACATATTACTTCATATTGCACTACACAAGAAAATCACAACACATCCTGACCCGAAAGGGTATTGTCGTCTGCCCTTCTCATGTCATGCAGCTTGTGTGCAGCGTCCCTTTTCCCTTCACCAAGCATCATCATGCGCTGCTTCTTGTCAAGATGAGGAGGCCGATGGGCGTGATCCAAGTGGCAGTAAGGGCAGCCCTCACCTTGTTTTTTCCAGACCAAACACACAGTCAGCGCCCCTTGAAAACAATCATCCAGATCTGAAAAACCATCCGGTAATCATATTCTACCAAATCACTAGTCGCCGTGAAAAAACAACTGCCGAGTCGACCCAATGGAGCGATGGAGAACCCACGGTGTTGGAACGAACACGAGCCACGCCAGTGCAGGCTGCGCAGGCTGAGGTAATTCTTGATTTATGTTGATGACCAGGGGTCGATCTTTTTTAGACATATACCTGGAGTCGACCTGTGAAAGTACCTTACAGAAAATTGGTATTATACATGTATTATACCTATACGTAGATTTAGTTCAAATCATGTCGCATTTCTTGGGGTTTCGAACTGGTGGTTCCAGGAAAAACAGCTCCACTGGAACATGAAAACCACTGTCATGTTTTTCTGGAGGAAGCATCCGACTTCCTTGCAGGTCCGCCAGTCGCCCGGTTCCATGGTGAATGTCTTGGGATTCTTAGGGTCAGAAATGGTGATTGACTCAGGGCAAACCAAAGGACCCAAAGTCTCCGACTCCGACACTCAAAATGATCAGTAGATGCATATGAACAGTGGATGATATCATATGACATCATGATGGATTAGTATGATATCATATTATATGAAATCAGTGGATGGACAGTGGCCCCCGATTTCGACTGCAATGGCCCCAGCGGCCGTTTTGACAATTTCCCGCGGCAAAGAAGATGCACGGGCGGTTGCAAACCTGTGAATTCAGTGCCATGAAGCTGCTTTTCGTTGATTGCAGATTACGTTTTCTGGTCGGAAGTGGTTGACTGCAGAAGAAAGGCAAAATGTGGAGGTTGAATTGCGCGTTTTTTGATGCAAATCAAGGCGTTTCTGCAAATTCCCATACACGAAAATGAGACAAGAACATGTCAGCTGCTCAACCCAGCGGGTGCAGCAAATGTTGGTCTGTTTTTTGTGAAAGTAGGCGAATCCGTGCAAAGAGCCAAGTAAAAGCAGTGATTCTGGTATCTAAACTCCTGCAATCAGTGTACGCACATTCAGAATGGGAGCTATATGATAATATGTTTAATGTTATGTTATTGAATACATACATTTGTAGCACACCCCCAACAAATAGAGAGTAATTTTTCCTCAATTCTGTTGGATATTGTTTTCATTACCATTTCCAGGCACTTTCAGCAAAACAGCAATGAAACATGTTGAAACTAAATGAAGTTGCGATCCTTAGTGCATGCAGTTCCCAGCTAGGTCGTAGGTTCCAGCTAGGTCCAGGTGAACATAGGCCAGGACATCAAGGCTCCAAATGCTACACGGTACCCAATACCGTTTTCTTTCCTCCTTGCAGTGGTCTGTCACTGAGGCACAACTTGGTTGGTCCCCAATGCAAGAACACCCAGTATACCGCTCCAAAGACCACCAGTATAGAAGCCCAAGAACCTGGTTAGAGCTTGAGAAGAACAAGTAGTTCGCTCTCCAGGGTCAGCAATAATGTATCACATCCATAGTGTCTATATGAACCTAGCCCCACCTTTGAAATGCTGCAGTAAGCGCCGGCAACGCCCATGGACGGACTGGCGTTTCAACATGATCCTGTGTTTCAATCGGAACTTGTGTCTTCCCATTTGATATAGCACTTGCAAAGAGTAACACAATCCCACGAGGAACAAAACACGTTTAAACATACTTTGACATGTAGTATAAGTGCTGCGGACGATGTGACTAAACGAACGGCATAAAAATAGCTATATTCCCACACCCCTTCAACGGGCTGTTGTGGGACCCCAACAGGCATTTTCTGGACACTTGTCACCAGGAAAATACCAACACCAACACTTCACCGATCTTCCCGACGCGGTGCCCCAACACCGCGCTCCAACACCCCGCCAAACACTCACGTCCGGACTCGGCAGGTGCCTCGGGATGTCCCACGGAGCCCGGATTTAGGTCGCCGCCGCGCGCTGCCGTGCGCGCCGCGCGGCCCGCGCGCGGCGTGGACTCTTCGTCGTCGCGTGCGAGGTGCACGGAGGCCGGGTGTGGCTCAGAGGACTTGCAAGAAACACCTGGCGCAACGAAAGGGGAAAAGAAGTGTAGCATCTGATTCCTGAAAAACGCGCTTAAGTGAAGAATCCAGGTATCACTGTTTTAGTATGCATAGTAAAAAAATGCAAGTTATAATATGCCATACATGGAGTATCTGGGATCCCTCCTGAACCTTCAAAACCAAAACACACACACACACCACCTGATCCAGCGGATTCAGCACCGTTCTCCCGCTCGATGCCGCTCCACCGAACCCGTCGCATGGGTCACGTGAAACGCACGGCCTTCCAAAGGGCTAGCAGTGGAGCAGACCCTCAGAAGGGGGAAGGCAGACCGGACAGAACCGGTGTGTGGGACAGACGTGGGGGAGGGTTAGTATATGGGTTAGGCCAGGAAAAGCGGCAAAAGGATGTGAGGGCACATCGCGAAAAGGCATGGTGCCATACAATCCATACAGGGTGCCATACAGGGTGAGTTGTTGATGAGGAAACCGGTGTGGACCATCGACGGCCTGTCCGCGGTTCCAAACATGGTGTCAGTCAAATTGAACGCACAATCGAAAAAAAAAAAAAAAAAACGTGCACAGAACGACGTTGACTTTGACCTTCTCGCTAATGAGAATGGGAACATTGGACCCTTAGGGGTTCAATCACCTTCCTTTCTCCGACTGGGATGTTGACCCCCCGCCGGTGGGGGACGCATGGAGCGCCGAACCACGGACATGCAGGAAGCACAAAACAGCACTGCGCACTGCTGGATCCTCTGCAAAGAGGGCGGGGTGCGGACCAAAAACGAGAGAGTGCGGAGAGTGCGTGGCCCGAAAACACCCAAACGTCTGGACCTCAACCAATTCACAGGGCACCAACAGCGTTTCTCTGTGCTCGTTCGGATTGGATGTTGCGAAACGGCGGATTGGCTGTGCACACCGGTGCATGAGCTGGTCACTGGCACGATATCCTGGCATGTATATATGAACATGTGTCACGGATACATCTAACTCAACACCTAATTCAATCCGATCTGTTGATCATCGGCTCCATGCTCTTTCTTCGCCGCCTCAAGAAAAAAACACTGGAAGAAACCCTCTGGAACCACATACCTTCACGGAAAAGGTGCGACTGGCCCCTCCTGGCGCAAGCATAATTAGTCTCCAATCACCTTCTCCGGTTCGGTGCTTGTGGATCCATAGGGAAGCATGACAAGTCATTTGCTCCGGGAAGGTTCATCTCTCTGCACTGCTCCCCTGAGCCCAGTCCTTTTTGATCAGGCCACGTCAAGTCCAGTTAGCCGAAATCTGTGGCACACTGCTACTACAGTTGGTTAGGGCTCAAACTGGAGCTGCCCAGATGGTTCTCAATCAATCATGGTTTGCTGATACGCACCTTCCAAGAGGTCTCCAATGAAAGAAAACCCATCTATGGCATCAGATGGCCTGATGACCCCTTGCATGGTCATGGTTACCTGATTGGCAACAGATCGAGAACACCCCGCCCAAAGATGGATCACCAAAATATAGACGAGTCTTATTCGACTAGTCGTCATGCACACTGACTACCTATATATAGAGTCTCAGTTCGTATACCTTAAAAAATAGGTACAGATCGTATACCCCGTTGTATTTTAGTTGGGGTCATATTCACCCTTTCACGTGGTACGTCACGTGGCTGGACATCCGACGTCCAGGGTGCTCCAACCTAACTCGCGCAGGACGCCGTCCAACGTCCGACGTCGAGGAGCTCCAGGTGCGGCGCAATGGAATCTCCATGCTTCGTGCCTTTCTCCTGGAAACCGAAGGAAGGCCGAAGAAGCCGGGAATGCTAGCGAACTGGGAACACCGGGCACACCAGTTTCAATGCCCCTACACGCGGTAGGACTGGCATATTTACATGGTTGAATTTCGGGGTCAAAAGGGCAACAAACATCTTCCGCATCTTCCAGTCGCAAGTACTGGTCGTGTCAATCGGTCGTATCTCGGCGTCCTCCACGAAAGGCATCTTGTCGGGGTTGCGTCGCTTGCTTTGGCGCACGTGCATGGCCAATTGTTCCGACCGTTTGAAGAGCGTCGACACGTACCTCTGCCCGGCGTGTTTCTTCAAGAGTCTGAGTAGAAGAGAGTTGGTTTATGGAGGCGGCAAGGACTGCTTTGGTGTTGTTGTGTATATGTGGAATTTATCTGGATGCTTTGAAGGAGATGAACACACACCAGAGCCGCAAGAGCACTGAATGCATGTGGAATCACTTGTGGAATCTATAGACTTATGATCCGTCTTCTGAAAGCAAGACGGAAGCCCCAAGGTTCAATGACTTCAAAGCAGGTGTCGACTAACCCCTTGGAATGAACGATGTCTATGAATATTCGATACAATTGGTTTTGGCTATTCACCACAGAGCACTATAGAACTGAATCTGCTGATCTCAGCGAACTTTTATGAGTGTTTCAATCGATCACCTCCAAAAATCTTGAATTGACGCACCAGCTGTTTCCTTACAGGGTCATCAAAACTGGACAGCCCCACACTAGAAACTAATTCTAGGGATTTGACCTCTGATTGGCAGGGGATTTGGTGGCAAGGGGTGTCTACCCGACCCAGAACCATACATCTGTTTGGACAAGAATGGAACGGTGGCACTGTTTGGGTGGTTGATAGTGATCACTCAGGTCTTGCGAACCTTCAAAAAGCACCAAACATATCAAAACAATTCAAAACATATCAAACCATGCCATTGCCCTAAATTAAGCCTACGGAAAGCACCAAACATATCGAAACGCATGCGACAGTGTTCCATTGGGCACGCGGCTGAACGTGCTGACTCAAGTGACGTGACGTGACTCAATGCCCTTCATGTGAAAGTGACTGAAACACGTGGGGCCCACCCTAGGTTTCAAAGACCATCAAAAGAACCATTGATCTGGTTCGTCATCTAAAATCCAAGCAAAAGAATTGGATCAATTAGACAATGCTTGGGCTCCCAGTCGGCACTCTTCTTGAGGGTTCCATCTTTGATCAGTAAAGACATCGCGCCGACATGGCTCCAAGTCACTGATACTTGTCGTCTCCGCTGCTGGTCTCCTCTACTTCCTCCGGACCTCAGCCAGCCCGGCCCGCCGAAATCCAGGCGGCGGACCCCAGCCTTGTGCAGCTTGCGGTCAGCACATGAAAACCATACAGTCATGGCACCCGGACCCCGGTCACGAGGGTAATTAAATTGACCATGTCGTGCATTCTGTTCATTTTGGGCGGTCGACCGGTCGGACCCCCGGTGCCACGGCCATCTATGACATATATATAGATGCATGGACACGAGCATTTTGGTTGGGTGGTTCCTTGAAATGCTGGGAGATCGCGCCGCCACCTCTGAAGAAATGTCTTCTGTGTTTCACGAACTACGTCCAGCCCCTGAAACATCAAACACGAACAGTACTAATTGACCACCCGCCATCATGGAGGTTCGCTCCGAACATGCCGCTATAAGTCATCTCTTGTGTTTTGGAAGAGGAATTATCAAAACACGTCTCCTGACTTCCTCTGCAGGAATTCCAATGAATCCCCAAACCATTCAAGCAACCCTAAACTATTCTTTCCTTGGAAAATGAAGCTTCACTGAAGTTTCCACCTCTTCAATGTTCGAGGGGACGAGCCTCCCACAAAAGGGTTGCACAATGCTGTACAGGTTATACTATCCACAGAAACTCCTGGGTAAGGACTATTTTCGGACCGCCAAACCTGCACCTCCATTCGCCTCCTTCGCTCGACCGAGTCCAGACCACCGGCGCCCGGTCCACAACCCTCCAACCCTCCACCGTGCATCAGCGAGCGACAGGTGAAGCCCAGGTATGGAGGGACACTCACGGCACGTTTCTTCGGCATGGCCTCAATGCGCTCACGTGGGAACCCGCTACGCGTGTCGATGACTCAGCTGTCATGGCTGTCTTGTTTGGTGCCAGTGAGTTTGGTCCGGTCTTCGGGGGGAGTGGGACTGGATTTGGGTCTTGTGGTGGTCGTTGGTCGTTCTCTTTGCAGAAATGGTTCCGATGTCTGTTGGATGTTCAGTGTGCTAGGATCGGCGCTGCCAAAGCCAGCGTTTTTCTAAGACCATTTCCAGGCGGTATCCAGACCGACGGATGTTGGTCGCCCTTGAAGGTTTAAGATCGGAGCAATCTGGAACAACGTCTACGAGTCACAACCAGCTTCTTCAGTCTGTGGCCAAACTTCAGGGGCACTGAAGACGGGGAACTCAATCTGGGGCACTTGGAAGAACCAGGAATCCATCTGTGTTCTTAATACTATACATCTATCATCACCTATCCGCACAGCTGGTAAAGTTTCCGCGGACCTGATCGGCTCAAGAAAAAAGAAAACACACCAGGACACGCGGTGGACACCTCGAGTCACCATGAGTCACCTCTAAAAGGCTTTTGGACACCCCAAACAGGGGCACAATTCCTTCTGAGTCAGCCCATCCCCTTTTGGTTTAAATCAACGACGCCGTTTTTCGATCCTACCATCATGCAATCCGTTCTGTGAACGTGCGGGGCGTTCCGCTCCAGAAGAGGCACCTGCTCGTCCAAGTCAGAGAAGCTAATGAAGGTGTTCTTGTACTCAAAGCAGAATCCCTCCTGAGTTGGGCTTCTTCTTACTGACTTCAAACATGAAGCTTATTGAAGCTTCAGCAAACTGAAGCAGGTGGTCAACTTTCCTGGGTAGGTGGGAAACGGCTTGACCGACTATGCCAGGGTCTGCTTCTTCGCTTAAGGCCTTAGTGTTTGCCCTGGGTCTATCTTCTATAGGTGAAGGCACTTGACTGGTCATATGGCGTTTGTTGGATTCTGGATGATACTTGGTTGAAACCAAGTTGTTTCAGAATGCTCAGCTTGGTGACGCACAACCTATCATTCACCAAACCACTCAGTCATTTAGGCCATTCTTGGTGGCATGGAGCGTCTAGCTACGTAAGGTTTGAAGATCATTGTAATCACCTTGACAAATTGAATTAATTTTAGGAACAATGGAAAGTCACAAACTGGTCTCCTGCACCAGCATCTCCCACTGCACGCAGCCAGTGGGAGTTGGGGAGGTCTGTGAAACTGTACTTGCCGGTTACTGAACACGCAGGTTTTGATCAGCTATATAAGATGTCCGATCTCTTTCTCTTAGATCCAACAAGTGAGTCTAGGCTCTGTGGGGATGGTCTGAGGGATCGTAGAAAAATATTGAAAAACACATCCATACATGTTCAGTGCATGGGTCCATGAAACTAGATAAGATTCATATGCTTTGTGGAGCTTCCTAACTTCCTCTTGGAGAAGGCTTGCGTGGAAAGGAGTCATGCCCAGTAGATTCTGCGTGCGGAAGTGGTGACCATCCGTGAACGAACGAACGATGATCTGACGTGACCACCAACCCAAGTTCTGCCGGAGTTTCAGCCACCGGCAGACCCCCAAATAGATAGAAGGTCGTAGATCCCCACTAAAAGTGTATTGGAAACCGTGCCACTGTAAATTTTGGGACCACTATAACCACCAGCCGACCCAAGGTTCCCCGATGTCATGAACCTATCAAGTCTATCAATGTGCCAAGCGGCAGTCATGCGGTGACGGGTTTGGTTGGGCGGCGGGTGGCAACTTCGCTAGACAGGCGAAAAACTTCAAATTCTGCGGACCAGGCCGGCTGGGTGCTGTGATGTTGCTCAAAACAGGATACGTTGGTTGACCTAGCTGGAAGGTCAAAATACCTGGTGTGGGAGCTCCAGGTTTTGACCCATCCCCATGTGATCTGCGTTCGTCTCACAGCTTTGGGTGAAAGATTGGTCTGCATCGCAGGACCTCTTTCCTCCAAAGGTCTGCGCACTGGCAGTCACTGGTGGTTGGTGGTCAAAACCCTGGTTTGCTTCACAAATTTTTGAGACAGCTCTCAAATTGTTCCAAGTCAGTCATGATATAAAGAGGAGCTGTGGTTGATCTCAAAAAAAATTTTCAACCATGGACCCGGAGGCCTTCTGGCATCCAAACAGTTCGGCTGATCCACAAAATCACTGGAATACTAATCCCATTTAACCCAAAGCACAACAAGTCTTTTCTTTCGCTATTGCCGAAGGTGGCTCACCCGTGACAAGTTCTTTCAAATATTCATGTAAATACATGCAGGTACAACAAGTCCCCCTCACACGCGAAGCGAATAAGTTCTCATCATTTCACTTCCGTTCATGCAAACTGCCACTTCCAGAGCTGAGCTGGTGATGTGAACTAGGGCCAGGTCACTCTCCGAACTGGTCCGTCAAACTGTTTAGTTGGCCACTGAAATCATCATGGGGTTCCCGTTGGATGGAAGTTACGGCCCCAAAGACTTGGATGATCATGCTCAATCCGAAGACCAGTCCCAAGGTGGTTTTCACTCACTCACTCCACCTACTTCCACGATGATTTCGGGAGAGTTCCATGTCTGTGTCTATATAATGGGTGCACGCAACACCCACTCACTTCGTCTTCGCTAAAGTTAAATTCCATCCCAGTGCTGAAGTTGTTTGGAGGAGCACATCTCTCAAACATGTTTTACCTTCATACATGGCTGCCCCGCCGGAACGGAACATGTGGGTCATTCTACGAGCCCAGTCGCGGACATTGATCCACATTCCGCATATGGTACCTCGTCCTCTAGTTCAAACTCAGCAGCCCGTGCAAAGTTATCCATCAACCAGTCAAAGGCCCCCTGTAACCCATACCTCTTCTCCCAGCCGATTTAAACTCAGGTTTGTAAACGTCAAAAAAACTTTTCCTGAAATTCAAGTAGATATATGATCTGATCCCTGGGTTTATAGTATATGATAGTTAATGTTGACCTATGTTTTGAAAGGGATCCGAAACAAAGTTAGCACAGTTCCGCCCTAAAATTAATAAACGCCACCACCACTGAATACAATTAGCGCAAATCAAAAAATGCAAAGACTTCACTTCGAGTGATCCCCACCATGACGTTTCAATCTGACACATGTTCTGGCATGTGTTGAAAAATTTTATCGGCATTTGTCTGCCACATTTTGCTGCTTGTCAGATGTGCCTGACATTCTTGGAAGACAGCGGCGTGCCGCCTGTCAGTGTCTGGTCCGGTAAAGGTGTACAGGACACACGACAGAAACATGTTATTTGACATATGTTGTGACTTTCCATCCGGTATATAATCTAAAATTCTACTCTCCATATTGTCTGGCATGTTTGTAATTGCGTGTGTTTGTGGTTATGAGTGCTGTGGTTGTGTGCGGTGGATGTGTCTTTGTGGTTTCTTTCTGTGGATGTGTCTTTGTTTGTGGACATGGAATATATGGCTGAAAAACGTTTGAGTGAGCTGTGACCAGTGGACTCATTTGCGCTCCGTGGCCGGAGTGTGCTGGCTCACCGCATGAGTTGAGGTAGCTCATGTCTGTAACCGACGCAAAAAATATATTGTTCATATCCTCACCTTCCGTGTTGCGCGTTTTTTGCCACAACAACACTGCCTTACACAGACGCGCGCTCCGCCAGCGGAGCGCGCTCTTGTGTGCAATTTCTATGAGATTGTTGACCGGGGTGCACATGTTTGTTTGGTCATGTTTGCGCCGACGAGTGCATGTGGTCGTGTGTTGTGGTTGTGTGCTGTTGCTGCCCGTTGTGGGTGTGTCTTTGTGGTTGTGTGCTGTGGATGTGCCTTTCTGGCTGTGTGTTTGCGATTGTGTCTTTGTAGTAGTGCTTGTGGTTATGTGTTTGTGGTTGTCTGTTGTGGTTGTGCGCCGTAGTTATGCGTTGTGGTTGTGCGCTGTGCAATTGTCTTTGTGGCTGCGTGTTTGCGATTGTCTTTGCGCTTGTGTGTTGTGGTTGTGTGCTGTGGTTGTGCAAAAGTTCTAAATCATTTCCACCTCATCTTAAACTCAATTCTAATTCATTTCCAAATCAATTCAAATGAATTCAGTTCCACTTGAATTCTAATTCAATTCAAAACAGTTCCAATTCAATTCTAGTTCAACTCTACTTCATGTCTAATTAACTTCCAATTCAGTTCGAATTCAATTCTAATTCAATCCTAGTTCAATTCCAAATCAAGGCAAGTTCAACTATATTTCAATTCAAATTCAATTCCAACTCAATTTTAATTCAGTTGCAATCATCCAAGGCACCGAGAGACACGAAGCGCCGGAGCGCATCCAAGGCACAGAGAGACAAAAGGCGCGAAGCGACCGAGCGGAGCGACCGACCAACGACCGAGAGAACCAGTGAAGCGAAGACCAAGAAAAGAATAAAGAGGGAGGGACGCGAACGAGCGACCCCGAAACGCGACCGGGCGACCCGCCCACCAAGCCAAGGCACGCGCAGGCGCACACGGCATCCGAGCGAGACGATGCGAAAGCGGTGCGACGATCTGGTCGTTTCAGGGCTATAAAAACATACTCATCCAAAAAAAGTGTTCGCTGAATTGTGCTAAGTTAAATCAGCTCATTGCTTTGTTAACAGATTTCTTTATTGAATTCCATCTTCAATTTCTTGCACCTTAATTTGATCACTTGAGTTCACCACAGCTCCAAACCTTCTGACAACAATTCATTTCCTTTCAAAAAGACTAAATAAAAACCGTTGAAAGAATCAAAAGCACTCTGGAAAGGGTTCTCACCGGAAGCAATTCCAAGTAAATAATTCCAACTCATTTCCAAATAAAAAATAATTCAATTCCAATTCATATTCGAGTTCTAATCAAGTGTATTTGAAATCTCATTCAATTCTAATTCAATTTCAAATTCCGCCCTAATTCAATTCCAATTCAGTTCTATTTCAAGTCAAGTTCAAGCCTAACTCAACTCCAACTCAATTCTATCTTAATTCAAGTTCAGTTCAATTTCAATTTTTTCACTCAATCCCAGTTCAATTATGGTGCAATTCAATTCAATTCAATTTCAACTCGAACTCAATTCCAATTCAATTCGCTTTGAGTTCCAAGGCAATTCTAATTCAATTGCAATTCAATTCTAGCTCAAGTCTATGTTTAAATTCAACTCCAATGAAATTCTACATCAGTTCTCATTCCTAATCCAATTCTAATTCAAAACTAATTAAATCCAAATTTAATTCTAACTCAGTCCTACTTCAATTCTCATTCAAGTCAAGTTAATAATATAAACAAATTCCAATGAAAAAATGCCCTACTTCTTCCAATTGAAATCCAAGTCAAGTTTAATTCAGTTCAACGTCAATTGTAACTCAATTCCAATTCAATTCCACTACAGCTCCATTTCATTTCCAATCCAGTTTTGATTCAGTTCACGTTCGATTCTAGTTCATGCAATTCCAATGCAATTCCGACTCAATATTCTAGTTCATTTCAAATTTACTTCTAACTCAGTTCTAATTCACTTCTTTTCTAACTCAATTCCAAGTCAATGTTAAATGCCAATGAAATTCTAACTCGTTTCAAGTTCAATTCCAATTCATTCCTGAGTCAAAAAATATTCAAATCAAATTCAATTCACCATTGAAGCAAAGACCAAGACAAGGAAAAAAGGGAGCGACGCGAACGAGCGACCTCGAAACGCGGCCGGCCAGCCCAGCCACCCAAGGCACACGCAGGCGCAGGCACTTGTGTGAGATGCAGCGGAGCGACAAAGACGAGGGAGAGAAACGACGGAGCGAAGAACGAGGCGAAGCGAAGCGACCGCGCGGAGCGACCGACCAACGACCGAGAGAACCGGTGAAGCGAAGACCAAGAAAAGAATAAAGAGGGAGCGATGCGAACGAGCGACCCCGAAACGCGACCGGGCAACCCGCCCACCAAGCCAAGGCAGGCGTAGGCGTAGGCACCTGAGCGAGACGAAGCGAAAACGAAGCGACGATCTCATTCTGTCTTTGTGGGTCTGTGTTGTGATCGTGTCTCCATAGTGTTTGTGGTTATGTGTTTGTAGTTGTGTGCTGTGGCTGCGCAACAATTCTAATTCAATTCGAGTTCATTTCAACCTCAACTCTAATTCAAGTCTAAATGCAAATCGAATTCTATTCCAGTGAGATTCCAAGTCATTTCTAATTCAACTCAAGTTCAGTTCCAATTCAATTCTAGTTCAACTCTACTTCATTTCTAATTAATTTCCAATTCAATTCTAATTCAATCCTAGTTCAATCAATTCAAATTCAATGCAATTTCCACTATTATATTTCAATTCAAATTCAATTCAAACTCAATTCTACCTGGAGGTTCATCCTCCGAAGGAAAACTAGTGATTTCCGTTTTCAAGTAGATTTAGTGATTTTCATCGTTTTGGTGAAAAAGTCAACAACCCAGAACCACACAAAATCTCTGAAAAGATCCCACCAGGTTGCAACACACATCACACAAACACTACAGCTGCGCGAGCTCTATTTCCACTTCTCAGCGCTTCTTGGCTGCATGATTTAGTGATTTCTATGAGTTTTAGGTTGGGCTGGATTTTCCTGCAAGAAGTCAGCGATATAAGAGAAAAGCAGGCAAGCTCCTAAGTCCGCGAAGAATTTCCTGGAGATTGAGCCGACCAACGACCGAGAAAATCAGTGAAGCGAAGACCAAGAAAAGAATAAAGAGGGAGCGACGCGGATGAGCGACCCCGAAACGCGACCGGGCAACCCGCCCACCAAGCCAAGGCAGGCGTAGGCGTAGGCACCTGAGCAAGACGAAGCGAAAACGAAGCGACGATCTCATTCAATCCTAGTCAGCTTACATTAACCCTATAAATAAAGTGCGCCCTAAAAGGAGCTAATGAATATCCTGAAGCGACCAAACCCTAAATAAAGTTTACCCTAAGTAAAGGTAAAACATACTCCTCATAACAAAGCTGTCGCTGCATTGTGTTGAGTTAAATCAGTTCATTCCTTTGTTAACTGAAATCCATCTTCAATTTCTTGCACCTTCTTTTATCACTTGAGTTCACCAAAGCTCAAAACCTTCTGACGACAATTCTTTTATACAACAACTAATTTAAAACCACTGCAAAAATCAAAAGCACTCTGGAAAGGGTTCTCCCCATGAAGCCACCAAGCTCTAAAATAAGTGCACCCTAAATGAAGCTAATGACTTTTCCTGAAGCCACCAACTGAAGAAATTTGCTCACTCAATGGCAGTTCTCCCTCAGTTAGTTGCAATTTAATTCCAAATAAAATTCAACCAAATTAACTTATTTGAGTTCTAATTCAAGTCTATCTGATTTTTCTCATTCAATTCTAGTTCAATATTCTAATTCAGCACTAGTTCACTTCCAACTCAATTCTATTTCAAACCAAGTTCAAGCCTAACTTCTAAGATTCCAACTCAGCTGACACTCATTCAACCCCAGTTCAAGTTTCGTTCATAACTATGTCACTTCTAATTCACTTCAACTCAATTCAGATCCAAATCATTTCAGTTCTGTTTCAATTCAACTTAACCACCATTCAAGTCTCATTCAATTACAACTCAATTCTAGCTCAAGTTTAAATGATTTTAATCACTGGCGAGTCTAACTCATGCAAATCCAATTCAACTCTGACTCAAAATCCTAGTTCACTTCAAATTCAATTTCTTTGTCTGCTCCGTTTCAATGGTACTTCAATCGAAATTCAACTCTCACTTAGTTCTAGTTCAAAGCAAATTCAAGTCCAATTGAGTTCCAACTCAGCTCCATTTCAATTCAGTTCTAACTCATTTCTGTTCTAACTCAGTTCCAACTCAACTTGAATTCCAATTCAATTCTAAGTCAATTCTAGTTCAGCTCCAGCTCAATCCTACTTCAAAAAAACTCAATTCAAGGTCAAGTCTAACTCCAATTCAACTCCAACCCGCCAAGGCACCGAGCGACAAGAAGCGAAGTGACCGACCAACGACCGAGAGAACCAGTGAAGCGAAGACCAAGAAAAGAAAAAAGAGGGAGCGACGCGAACGAGCGACCCCGAAACGCGACCGGGCGACCCGCCCACCAAGCCAAGGCACGCGAAGGCGTCGGCACCTGAGCGAGACGAAGCGAAAACAACACGACGATCTAAGTCTGTCTTTGTGGCTGTGTGTTTGTGATTGAGTCTCTGCTGTGTTTGCGGTTATGTGTTTGTGGTTGTGTGCTGTGGTTGTGCGTTGTGGTTGTGTGTTGTGGATGTGTCTTCGTGGTTATGTGTTTGTGATTGTGTCTTTGTAGTTGTGTTTGTGGTTATGTGTTTGTGGTTGTGTGCTGTGGTTGTGTGCTGGGTTGTGTGCGGTGGTTGTGCAACAAGTCTAATTCAATTCCAACTCATTTCAACTTCAACTCTAGTTCAATTATAGTTAAATTCAAAGTTCAATTCGATTTCATATCCACTTCAACTCTAATTCAATTGAATTTACATGTTGTTCAAATTCAATTCACATTTCAATTCTGATTTGAATACTAACTCAATTCAAATTTCAATTCTGATTTACATACTAATTCCCTTTATGTTGCTATTTATTTTAATAAGGGTTCATTTCATTTCAAATTTAAGTTCTCCCTTCTCCCTTAATTTTTACATTCGCTTGAGTAAGGGATCATTTCATGTGATATTTCATTATATGTCGTTTCTAATGTTCTTTCTTGGAACGTGGGATTAACTTTATTTAGGTAAACATGGGTAGTTAGACCAAACTTTCAAGATTTTCCACTGCCGTTTATGAATCAAAGGTCAACATGATCATTATGCGAGTTTCCAAGACCAAAAACGACACGACCTATACCTATATACTTCAAAGTTCTCCAGGAGCCCAGCGAGAGCACCATGATCCGATCCGATTTTCTTGCGTTCCCACCACGTGCACGCCTCCGTAGGCGCCCTGAGCGATGGAGATGTTTGGCTGGACGACCTACACCAAAAATCCCTGATGGACCAGACCTGCAGCTTCCCTTCTCGACCTTCCAAATCGACGCAGGGACGATTGGAGCAAGCGAAGTGGCGTCCAGGCCCGTCGTCCCAAAGGTGCACTTCGTGCCTCCTAAGAGTCCACTGAGCCCGACAGCACCAAGCTTTGGGGGCTCAACATGTCATAAGATGCTATGATGGTCCAAATGGCCGAAGAAGAACACGCTGGGACAAACAAACGGAGCTTGTCACGTTTGGCAAAAAATCACTCTGCCCTGCCCCCCCCCCGCCCCTCCGCGGCCCCCCGTGAAACGCCTGACGAAACTCATGCCACAGTCACATCTGGATGCAGGTTGGTTCAAACAAAAAGAAACACCATGCAGTTTGCCCATTGAAAACGAGGTTCACACTTAGAGCCATGAGACAAAGCTCAACAAAACTCAAACTCCAAATACTCCTCGATGCCTCAATCACATACTGTATCACTTGTATATCACCCCACCCACACACAAGATTCCTGTGACAAAGACAAGATCCCTGTCGACCAGCCGAGATCATCCGTTGAATATATCGGTGAAATGTTGTTTGTTGATTTTAATTTGCAAACAAACCAAGCACCAAAGATATTTCACGCAAACCTCAGATGAATCTCAACCCCAAACACAACTGATGGAACTAGAATATATATATATATATAATATTTACTTATTTAAATATATATATATATACATACCTACGTATACATTCACCCTCAAGCATCTTGTAGGTAAATGTGACAGTCCCATCAGTCGTTTCTGGATGTTTCTGGGAACATGAATGTTTTTCAACTTCGAAGAACAGAACAAATGAAGATGCGGATCATATTCTGAGCAACCTGTGTAGTCGGAGATTTTGCCAAGGATTTCACCAAAGGTTATGAAGCAAACTGAGAGGTGAAAAGTGAAATCATCTCCTTTCAAGCAGATTTTAGGGGTTTTTGTCCCCACCCCAAGTCCTGCCTCTATTGCTCGTCGACGCCTGGCAACGGTTCTTCGATCGGCGGTCCGGCGGTCCTGCTCGCTCCGTCGACCGGTGACGTATCTTCGACCCCAAAAAATCCACCACCATCGAACCAAAACGAAGCTGGGGTGGGCCAGGAGCCCGACACGAAATGGTGACATCACCTGACGGATACGTGCGCACGAGTGTGGTCATCCCCGCGGCATTCGAGGTGACTGACCGACTGCAGTCTGCGACGGTGTTGCGATGGTGTTTCGAAAATATGTCTACTAACAGTTACTAACAGTTTGTTGGGCCAGCGGCTTCAACATGAACAACAAGCTGCAGCTACTGCAGGTACTTCACCAAACTGCAGCTACCCATTGACAAACATGAACAACAAGCTGCAGCCATTTCACCCACTTAAATGATCCATCCTTGGAGATCCATCCAGCTGTGTCCATTGATCTCTCTGGATAGACGACAGTTCGGCCAAATCTCGCAGTGTGGGGCGTATCAGTGCGGACTCCAAATCAGGAAATCGCTTGAAGAAAACCAACTAATACATACCCTACTGTCAAAAAAAACACAATAAAACCTGGTCCTTTACCTCCTTGAGGAGTGTTTTAATTTGACCAACTCCAGTATTCCATGAGGTCAAACTGACTTGTAGGGATAATACAGGTTACATAAATCATAGGGTGGCATAGAGTGGCTAGATGTGGCTAGCACACTCCAGTTGGACCACTCTAGCACTCTACCAACGCACGTCACTCGCGTGACCATCACGCACACAGCTAGTCTAGATGAACATCGAGTGGTTGTGGGTGAAATAGGCTCTTGTGGCTGCCTTAACAACTTGTTCCTGCCATTTGCCTTTGGGCCATACAAGTTTAGATGAACATGATAGTAGCATAACTACCACTTTGTTCTGTGTGAATATATTGTATGCATGAGAGCCACATGAAAGATCTTGTGTTTGCATGGCACCTTGGATGATTCCACTCACTCTTCGCGCTGAAAAATCTCGCTCTTGATGGGCCTTTCTGGCCTAGGTCTGCGGAAGTTTTGGTTTGAAGAAACTTCGAACAGATTTGAACAATCAGTAGCAGAAATATTCCAACCTTGCCATTCAGTACCGAAGCAATATAAATTCAACCTTGATTGGTTAGCTTATATGGGGGTTGTTCTTTATTCAGTTGCAGGGCATAAGGCTGAAAAGCCCTTTCGCTCGCCCTTGCGCCTTCTTGCGCCTATGAGGGTTTTTGCATGTTTTGACTGTTCTATTTGTTTTAGTATTAGCAAGAAAACGTGGCGTGCCCGACCTGGAAATGAGAAAAGTAGTAGTAGTAGTAGTAGTAGCAGCAGTAGCAGTAGTAGTAGTAGTATATATTATATATGTACTATATATTGAAGCACTAAATGCTATACAAAAGGGCTCCCCTGTTTAGGGTGTCTACGAAAGCCTCTTATATGGAGGGTATTCTCATGTCCATTGACCCCTTGAATGACGACAAGTAGAAGCATCACTTTCGGAAAAAAGGCTCCAACCACCAGCTTGTGAGGAGATGGGACAGGAGCCCAAACGAGAATAAAGATAAAACACAAAACAGGCCAGCACCGACCTTCAACAAAATGAGAACCAATGGACGTCAGGTAACCCCATCAACGCGAGGCCGCCCTGTGAGACTGTAAATATGGCCGCCCCATGTGCTCCTAGTAGTAATGCCCTTGTTACTAATTAGTAGCGACGCCCTTTGCTCCTAGTAGCGTCCTTGCTCCTAGTAGCAACGCCAGGAGCCCCTAGTAGCGTCCTTGCTCCTAGTAGCGAGGCCAGGAGCCCCTAGTAGCTTCCTGGTGTTTTTTGGTGGTTTTCACATAGTCCTTCCTCTCCAACCCTAGGTTCTGGGCGCTTTGGCTTTACCTTAGAACCACAAGAGGTTTTCTTTAATTTCCTTATGTACTTCCACAACTCCAACTTGCGACAACCTACGAAACCGGGGCCCCATCAGCTTGCTGCACAGAAGACCTAAGGAACGGTGGGAGAACCTGAAGCTAGTCTCAGTACGTACCTCAGATTAGCTGGTGTCGTAGCGTCCTAGCGTCGCTGTGTTTTCTTCGGGACATGTCCCATTTTTCGTTCACGAATGGATGTCGCTCGGGTCCAGGTCGACGCACTCTGCCACAGGCCGCCTGGGCCAGTCGAACACGTCTGTGGCCACGTCCTGATGGATCTGGCGATCGATGCCGTGGATGTACTGAGATGTCTGACATCGACTGTCATCACATCGGTCGACACATTTGGTCGTCACAATCAAAACCTTCCAAACCGAAATAGTCTTCCCTTGAAGCTTAAGAAGTTTTAGACGTGTTGCAGCGGCCATAGACAAAGACCGCTTCACTTGTTGATAAGGAAAGCTAGGAAATTAGGCCACCCAAGCACCAAGGACTTGCATGGTTCTTGTCCAGGACTCTTTGCATACCACAACCTACAAGTGTTTGCATGCCACCATGTATAGGTCCCTAGGTGCCAATCTATCGACTTGGTTTGAAGAAAGGAAAGTGAACAGAATTCTTACCAAATGCAAAGTCAACATGGACCCATTACTGCCCACTGCCCACGCACGTGCTGCTTGGTCGATCCATTTCTGCCTTTACGAGTCATGAGAGGTGAATCACCCGCCTTCTGAAGCACCAAAGCCGATGCAGAAGTGCCAAGTTCGGCATATCTGTTGTATTGTACTCTTGTGCTGAAAGAGTGGCGAAATGGACCAATCTAGACACAGGACCAATGGGCTTCTTTGGTCTTCGTGGTCTTTCAATAAGTCTTTGCCTCTGTCGTTTCTTACTAAAGCATGGGGTGAAACGATGGATGTCTCACCCCTCCAAACTCGCAAGCATGGTCGCCCTTGGGCATCCCTTCTTTCAGAATTCTGCTGGACCGGATCCATGAACTTCGTCAATAATAGACCCATTTCGGCTTAAAAGCACATCCGAAGGTAGGGAGAGGCCATGGGACAAACCCCCCCTCCTCAGGTTGTGGGTGTGGGCTTTTCACCTGGGCCTGTCGCTACCCAACTCGGACCTGGTCCAGAAACCGAATCCGGAACCAAAATCCATCACCCTCTCCATGTATAGACTCTTGACTAATAAACCCTCTCCATTCAACAGGGGTGGGTTTAATCAAGTCTACAAAACTCCCACCCCCCGCCTGGTTGAGATGGCCACTGAGGTGCCTTAACCTGGAACCGCCCAAGACCAGGCACGGGGGAGGTATGTGCAGGTGGAGGTGCCGACCGGACACAGAGGTACGGACCGATTTTGTCCCAACAATAAGCATACCCAGACCCTGGACCCTCATATGGAGGGGTCGGACCCTCATATGGAGGGGTCTGGGGTCTCAAATCCCTAGGTTTTGAGGCACCAGTCGGGCTGTTTGGAGCGTCTGGGTATAACCAAAAAAAAAAGGTTCGGTAACGTCGTAGCCAGCTAAACTGAGGTACTTTCCCAGGTCGACTGAGGTACTGTCGTATTCTTTATATCAACACATCGAACTTGGTCTCATAGATGGCCCTTTGAAAGAGTGTCAAATCCTCCACAACTACAGTGTTGTCCCAAGCCAAACATGGTTAGGAACTCCTTTTGAATCAGAACGGCAGGCCCTGGAAGTGCACTTTACCGCTATGTTCAGTGATCTGGAGGTGCATGTTTTTAGTACATTTCAATGATCTACTGAGATTAATTCACAGCACCAGTACTGCCAAGGACATCTCAACTGCTGTACTCTGAACAAATACATAGGACTTTAAACACAAAAACAACAAAAAAAATCATAGGAGACTCTTTGGGGAGTAAACAAAAAAAACAATCCTGACAGAGTCTTTGGACACCCCCCCCCAGCCCAAGACCTCCCAGCAATTGTGTTTGTTGTTTTTGTTTTTTTTGGTTTACTCACTCCCCAAAGAGTCTCCTAGGATTGTGTTTTTTGTTTTTGGTTTTTGGACACCCACCCCAAGACAAGACTTCTGAAGAGTTGGTTATTTTTGTTTCTCTATTTTGTGTTTTGGCATCTCTAGCTTTTGCATCACATTCATCATGTTTTATTACAAATAGAGCACCTTGTAGCAATTCTGAATTCTCATTATTCTTCTCTTTCACTAATAACCATTGGTTGATTAACATTAATGTGTTCAATGATATCATATTTGATTCTTTGATATTACCCAATTGTTCTATAGATTTATCCATACAATCCTCACCCCTATACATGTGAACCTCAGAACCGTCCGAGATACACGATCAGGAGCCGTTTTTACAGCCCTTTTGGAGCGCTGAGGATCCCATCTCACTCAAGTGAAGCTGGTTGGGGTGGGTCCCAGGGGGGGCCAAGCACCTTCTGAACCCAGTGAGACGGGTGGCCAGAGCGGGTCGGACATATAAATGAGACGTGATTCCTCTGGCCAGAAAGATAAAGGCTGTGAAGTGCGTCTGTTCATCGTTGCAAGGACGCTAAAGGCAGTATGGGACCCGTTAACCACACTGTGTTATTTCAATGTTGCATGGGTAAGTATCCCAGAGGATCCAGTTGACACGGTCATGGGTTCGTTGGTCTTGTAGAAAGTTGTTTGGATGCTGCGTTGAGCTGGAAGGTTAGACGCAAGATTGCAATTTAAGCTCTGGAGTATAATCCTAATCCTATCTCTTTTTGGATCCAACAAATGCTCCCGCCACCCCAAAAAAACATATCACACACATCATGTTGTTCCATCTGTGCCAATGCAATGTTCCCAAACTGGCAGCAATGTTCGAAAGAACACACACATCGAATCATGATCATATATATCATACAAATCCACCAAAAAATTACCAAAAATTGGATGGTTGTGTTCACTTGTTTTCTTGTGGTTTCTCGTGTGTTCTTCTTTTCTTCGCACCTCAACTCCACCTCGGTCACCACCAAGGTCAAGTCTTCCTCCAAGTCCATGACCTCAGCGGGAAATGGAGTACACTGCCGCCCCTTTAGAGCAAAAATTCACCCGAAACCACTGTCCCAGTCCGAGACAAAAAGAAATAAAGAAAAACAATCAACACAAATCAACAACAACAACAACAGCAACAACAACAACAACAATGACAACAACGCGGCTCTTCTTGTTGTGGGAGAATTTCATTCAGCTCTAATGCCGCCGTTGGGGAAGCCGATCCCAGGTATACAATCCCTGAAAGAATCGGCAAGCGACGGTGAACATCACAAGCGGCCAGTCGACCCAGAAATCCAAGGACCAGTCGTACCAGTGGTGAACCCCCCAGTCGATCCGGTCGTACCAAACCTCAGGTCATTGGAAACACTGTTCTTGGTGCCCGGGTCCAGTCGTACCGGTGCCCGGGTCGGTTTGGTACGACGAACCCAACAGAACCAGCTACTCAAAATTTCAGGGAGTGGACCTGGATTCTTCGAATGCAACACTCCCTGTATCCTAAGAAAGCACCTCCTGTATCCTCTCCTACAAAGGAACCAGCTACGCAGCGGAGCGCTGTATGAGCTGCCGAGCCTGGGAACTTCACGCTGTCCGGGATCCACACTGGGATAAATCGATGAAACTCTTCAAAGTCCCAAACTGATTACATGGGGGATCACCCAAAAGAATCTCTTTGGGGAGGATCCTAAGGGGTTCACACTTGTTCTCACCTTGGGGTTCTGCAGAACCTGAAAGTGAAGTCTGAAAGTCCAGTCTGGATCTCTACCTCTTAGATGGGTCTCTTAGATGTCTCTATATACCTCTATACCAAGACCCTCCGTGATTTCACGGTGTCGATTTGCTTTCGGTGATTCATGGTGTCCGTTCGCCGAACACCACCGGACGAACGGTTTCGGTCCTGGTAGTTTACATGATGTATCACAAACAAAAACGAAAGTACCAGGACATCCTAAGGGGTGTCTATTGATAGCCCCTTAGAGGTTAAGGGGTGTCCATTAACCACCCCGACAGTGGGTCCTAGTAGAGTTTTGTGTTTTAAACCTCATGAACCTCTTGAAGCCCTCAAAAACCACTCTTATACCCCGAAAAAGTGACTCCCGGTGAAACAGGGCTCGGACACCGGGGACTCGCGGGCGGTGAACGAACATGGCGACCGACCCTCCGACCGAAGCCGAAGAGCTCTTTGGTCCAAGGCCTGCCGAGTCGTAGTCGTGAAGGTAGGAGACTGGATGGATAGCGTCTGGAAGATGTTTAGGGACCTCCAAATGTCAGTTTCATGTATGGTTCACATGTAGAGATTCTTGATGAATCGCCCCTTCATCTCCGCCCCTGGAGGGGGGTTCTTCATCAAGAGATATCAAGAGTCTACACAAAGGCTACGGCGCTCTGTTCTTCTCGAGTCACACTGTCACACTTCCGGCCTCGGGAGTCCCAAACACAGTTGAATGTTGAGGCCTTCGGGCCTTCAGGAGGGACATGTATCTGGTCCTAAAGCTTATATGTAATAAAAGGATGGACGTCAACCTCGAATAAAAAAGAAAGACACACAAAAATGATATGATGTATGTTCTGTAGTTCCTTGAACACGCTCCAATGAAACACGTCCAATCAGTGGAACACGATGCACTTCTTACCACCGGCCGTGTCGAGTTGAATGAAACCGTCTGTCCGCCAGTGATGTTGTGGAAAAGGAGACCGTTGGATGTGTGGCGGATGAGAACGGTGATGGCAGTTGCCTCCCAAACACAACGTAACTACCAGCAGTTCCAGGTAGTCGGGTTCGGTTTGGGGTGCTATCCATGGAGGTAGTCGGGGGTGCCCCGAATTCACCTCCACTCGCAGGACGAGCCACAGCACCCCTTTGTGACTCCTGGTGCACAACATGACGGTGTTGATTCAAAAGGTTGGCAATCAAAGGCCAGTTCCCATCTTGATACAGTGATGTCTTTTTTTGATGCCCTGTGGATCCACTGGCTCCCTCGGAGAAGCTGATTGGACACTCTTTTATGTAGGTGCCAGGAGGGTCCAGTAATGCTAAACCTGAGAAGATATGTATATCCATTTAAAAATAACTGCTTACACCCCTTTTTCGCTTGGTGGTGAGCATCTCACAGCAGCTTCGTTGACCCAGATGTGCTTGGACTTTTTGTTTTTCAGGATGGAAACCGCCATCCTGGCCATCAGTGTTCACATGTGTTCACTGAGCTCTTTAGATCTAGACTTTGTGCAAGTCGACTTTGTGTCTGCCCGGGGAGCCCTAGCTCCCATCTCAGGTGCTTAGACCCCCGAAACCGAGGTGCGAAACGAGCATCGAAGGAGCGAAGAGATCCACTTCGACCACCGAGACTCGTCGAAAAGCCGCCTTCTCCAGCTCGAAGCCTCGTGGCTCAGCCTGCGAGGCTGACAGCACGCGTCATCGGGATGTTCATGGGATGGGATAGGATATACGCTTAGACAAAAATATATATTTTTTTGATATAGAATCCTAGAGACTAATATACTATATATATATATATAAAGATTTGTTTTTAACTATGCAACACACGTCTACCTTTCTTTGGCCGGTTTTATAGTGTTGCACAGTTGGAAGATCCAGGTATAGGAGATATACCCATAGGATACCCAGAACGGTTCGCAATAGAAACTTACACCCATGGAAAGAAAAAAGTCATCCTGGGTACGAGGGAGCAACCTGTTGGAGGCGCTGCGAACCTGTTGGAGGCACTGTCCCATGTCAATGAGGTCATGTGCAAAGCTGTTGGTGAACTTCCGTGTCCTCGTTCTGTCTCATTCCACCAAAACCTCTTCCAAATCGCAAACGCGACGCACCTGGATCTGACGCAGCTGCGAAGCAGCAGCCATGAGGTCTTGATTCAGCTCCAAAACCGCCTCTTCCACCACCTGGCCGAACTCCAGTCAGTGCCGACGATGCTTTTGCCAAGCTCGACAAACACCCTCTTTCTCCAGGAATGTGCCATGATTTGAGGGGGTGTTAGTCGAAATTATGATGTGGGTATTGGATGGATTTGGGTCAAACGTCAAAAGCACGACTAACTTTTGTATAACCAGCACTTGATTTGTCTCGTGTGGCGTCCCCGCTTCCCAAGAACTCTATTGGGCACTCTGCTCTAAAGCAAACTGCCTTTAAACAATCATATACAGTAGCAGCACCACTAATTGTGTATGTTCCATCAAATAACCACCCAACCTGGGTGGTGCCGGTCACAGGTTCTGTGGTTCGTCGTGGTTCGGCCAAAAATTCCATCTCGCTGCGCCACTCGCTGCTTCAATCAGCTCTCCAAAGTCTTTGGGGAGTGTAATAGATGTCGACATATACCAGGAGTTGACCTGTGAAGGTACCTATAGGACCTATACCCGCTATCGCGGTATTACGGACCGGTTTTCTCCACATGTCCCGGTTCTCGCGGGTCCGGCGGGTCCGGCCGGTCCGGACGAAGGTGGTTGGCCACCAGTCCCCAGTCCGGTCCAACTCGTCCGAAGGGAGTGGAACGAGACGGTGTCCGGAAAATTCCGGGATGTCCAGTCGACAGTCAGTGTTTAAACATGGTTGATCTGTTTTTTTGCAGTGTAAAATCCTTAGTAAAACCATGGATTTTGAAAGGTAAAGGGCGATTGAAATGGTACTAAATCATCCCAAATCTCCAAATGGTTTGCATTGAATGCTTCATCTTTGGGACGCCTGAGATATCGCTCTCCCTTCCTTCAGCGCCTGTAGACGGGCTTCCACTGAGGCAGCAACTTTGGCCTGGCGTTTTTGGGATGTTTGCCAGCAACAGGGTGGGTGGAGGTTCCAGGGTAACTTCTGGCTCAACTTGATGTTTCTCTTAAACTCCCAACTATCAAACATTCTGGAGGCTGTGTTGCTTCTTGCAGGTCACTTCCCTGCTCTTAAGTCACAATTTGCACACGTTGACCTGTCTTGCGATTAGGTTCTTCTACCTGGAGTCTCAAAGTACCTCAGAGAATGGGTACACGTACCTTTTCTATAGGGTCATGTCTGTCCCATTTTCTAGGGTACTTTGGACGGTTCAGGAGCTCAGGTTCATGTGAGTTGGCGAAGGCCCGCGATGCGGTGACGCTGCCCCGTCGCGCAACGTCCTACGCGTTTCTGCATTGGCAGGAGAGGTGAAGCACCGGGTTTGGCAGACTGTTGCTCGGGTCATCTCTGAAGATTCTGAAGCCCCTCAAAAACATGCTGATGGTTGTGCACGTTTACCACCAAATTGCTGGGTTATGGACTCTGAAACAAAAAACTAGGGTTCTACTGAGCTGGATGCCAATTGCAACTCATTTCTTGTTGCTCGACAGCTGTCTGTGATTCTTATATTATGTAGCTGGAACCTAAGTGGCCTTTGGTTTGGAGAACCAACCACTCAAAAATATAATAGTTCCATATGTGTCCATTATTTTCCTATCAAAACAGGGGTCCAACGCCTTGTAGGTATGTGTATATATGGGGACGGATCGGTGCCAAATTCCAAGCCTCCAGGGAGAAACGTGCCTCGTCCCCTTGGTGGCCGAAGCTGTGCCAAATGCCGCTCTACGTGTGTGGGGCTGTGGGTGGCAAGGTTGGGACTAAACATCTCGCGCGCCAAAGCTACTAGTAGCGTCTTTGCTCCTAGTAGTACGGCCAGGAGCCCGTAGTAGCGTCCTCCTAGTAGCGATGCCAGGAGCGCCGTTCGTAGCGTCCTTGCAAATCAAACCAGTACCAGTACCACCCAGTTGGGTTGGAAAATACATAGTCAAGGGTCAGGGGGAAGACAAAAACACCCAAACTGCGTGGTGGTGCTGCAATGTAGTCAATAGTTCTGCCCAAAAGTACCACCTGGAATCACCAGGAAATATCATGGATTTTCCCAGTGTTTTCGTGGTGCCAGGTCTTCCATAAGTGCGTATGAGCGCGTCAAGCTTTGTGGCTGACCCCACTACGTTTAAATTGACTTATTGTCGGTGTGAGAACTGTGCTGTGCCAGTATGTTTTGCTGGCGAGGCTCATGTTGGTCACCAGGTCTGCTTTGCTGAGGTAGTTGGTGACGACTAGCTTGTGCCATCCTCCCTTCCAGTACTGTAGGCGCTTTCCATGGTCAGTCCTAGTAGTGTAAAGGCCGCTTTGTGGAGAAGCGCGTGTATAGGCGTATCTTTCAAATCTATTGTGTGCTTCCTAATCGGTGAAAGTCAACAGAGTGACAGGTGACAGTGTGAACTTCTTGGCTGTGTAGTAGCCGTGTTCTTGCTTTGTGTGACCGCAAACTTGCGCCTTGTATGGAAGCCAATCTGTGATCCTTGCCCTGTCGTAGTAAGACGCCTGTGTCGGCCACGATCTAGAATCATTTTGAATTTGCTCTCTTTAAGCTCATGTTCCAGCACCAGCTCATGTGTGAAATCTTACATACTGCGCAAATCGTCAATCTTGTCACCGTGCCTCTCCGCTATGGCAGTCAACTTTTGAATTTGCTGTGCCATCGTTGCGTGCTGGGCGTGCTGGTTTGTTCTGAGGAGCAAACGCGCCGGTGGATCTAACTGCAAATCATGCTGCAGTTGTAGGCTCGGTCGTAGGCTCAACGGTCTGGAGCTGTCTCGGTCTCGGTCTACTTTTTTCACTCTGTGCGGTGTAGCTGCAATTTGATATAGAGCTTGTGCTGCGACGTGATGTTGGCTTTGGTTCCCTAGATTTGTCTGCTGCTCACTGTTGTCTTGTTTACTGATTAATCCCGAGTACCTATTAAAAAACGGACCCCTATTTAAAAAAAAGTCATGCCGGATCCCCCTAAATACGGTTTATATTTGTTTTTAAATTACCGCCCTTTCAAGCCGCTACTAATCTACCAACATTGCCGACTTTGGAGGAGTTTTTTTAATTAGGTTCCAAAAACAACCGTAACTGCCCACCTCTGTCCGCCCTGTCTATCCACCATGACACGCCGCGCTTACACCAGCAGGCTTTCCTTCCCCCAATGGCACGGACTCACGCAAACGCACTTGCCACCGAGGTCATGCAACACCGCATGGCACAGCGACATCACCTTTCGAAAGCTTTAGCTGTTAGTCTACTGAAGAATCACTATTCTAATGAAGGTTTTTGTAGGGGAAAAGGAAGACCCTTCGATCTGGAGCTTTTTTGCATTTTTGATACGAGTTTAATAAAGGATTTTATATAAAACTTTACTGATTTACTTTTTGGTTTTGAAGCTCTTCCCAGGTGACCCTATTTTGGGCCCCCCGATTTCAGGGACCCCCTATTAGAAAAAATGCGACCGAGGTTTCCTTATTAGGGGGGGGGGGTACGTGTTTTTTATTAGGTGGACCGGATTACTGGTTGTGATGTCTGTGTCTTTGCCTCCATCCTCAAAATCAATAGCTCTTCTTTGTGCTCGTTTCCCTTTCTTCGTCTTTCTCATCCATGTTCGCCTTGCCTGTCTCTGTCTCAGCTTCTTCTTTCCCCTCTTCCTTCTCTTTCCTCTGATCTGATGTTCTGGAGCCGGAGAGGTGTCCAGCCCTGGAGCCACAGCAATCCGTGACCCGTTTTGAGCTCGCTCGCGAGAGGAGGCCGTGAGAGCTGCGAAAAAACGTGAGGCGATAGGAGCGAGCTCCAGGTGTGCCTGGTGTGCCTGGTGCTTGTGCCTGGGGCTTACGGTTTTCTTGCGTTTTTTTCACCTCATTCGTTGGTCTCAACAATCTGCTGCCTCTTCAGGCCGCGGAGGAGATGTGGCAAGCACGTCCACAGCAGCTGCCAGAATGGAGGTGCTGGCAGTGACAGTGATGATAATGTTTGCCAACACGCGAAACAAGAATGAAGCCTGCACATTGCGCAAGTCGTCATTGGGCAGAATATCGGCAGGTGGAGAAATTCTGCCGGTAAGATAGAGGCCGGTTTTCTGATGTGTGGGAGACCAGTTGCCAAAGGGAAGAAGACGTGTTCAAGAAAACCATTTGATAAACCATCGCCTCCCAGGGCGATCACGGCACTCGAAGATGCTGGGGAGCCGGGAGGTCGCGACAACATTCGCCCAGAGCGGCGTAGTTCGACTAAGTGCCCCGGTCCGTCTCCGTGATTCCCCACCTGAATCTGTAAAGATGGATTTCAAGAGGTGATTTCTTAGACCCTCAATAAGTGGACCCTGACAAAACACCCCCAAACGACAGCCCTCCAATCAGCACTCCGAGATGGATCTCGGGGAAAATCTGTTGATGATTGATGCTGATGTTTCATGACGATGGATCTTACTTATTTAACTGGGGAGATCCTCCCAAAGACCTTTTGGAAGAATGATCAAAACCCTCCAAAACCCTCCAAACCCCGCTTCGAGATCTCCCTCTTTCGCCCGGACAACCCCGGACAACCCCCCCCATCTTTGCTCTTGATTGCTGGTGTGCATCTAGCGCCTTTTTCCCCCTCCAACCTCACTCACCGGTCCGTCACCGGTCCGCTTTTGGAGCTCAGCGGCGCGCGCGACGTGAGGCGCTCGGATCCACCCGTTCGGAACGCTCTGCCTGGACCTGCGCCGCGGAAGAGCGCCGGTGGTCACCGGTCCGTTCAGATCAGTGAAGGGACGGGGGTGCAACATGTGTGACTTCCCAGCCATGGGTTGGGAAAGGACTGCAGGGGTTTCTGGATGTTTCTATACTCAGACACGATAAATGTATGGATATGTGTGGCGGACTGCCACCCCAGTAGAAACCCCAGGTCAACCACCCGAACTGATCGGCCAATATGCCAGTCCCATGGGTGGTGTATGGGATAGGGGTCATATGGAAGATACTGGTGACCCAAGGCCCCAGCGTAGGACCAGCGGAGCAACTCAGGGAAGTCCTGGATCCGGAGCCGTACCAAGTAGAAACCTCAATATACCCCAATTCTAGGGCTCCTGTCCCACATCCGACGGTTCTCCTAGGCCAGAAGCCCCCCCAACCACCGAACTTGAGGATGTGGTTGGAGCCCTAGGGACGAAGAAGTCGCGTGCATCTCGTGCAGCCGTTCCCACGACCTTTCGCTGGCTGCAGTTCGACCGACTGACCGGCTTGGGCTGGTTCGGGGCCCGAGGAGTGCCCTCACTCAATGCTGCGGATCCACTCAAGAGCTTTAGGGTGCAGATCCACTCAAAAGCACCGAGATCCACTCAATGCTGGTGTCAATGAGCATGGAATTCACCACCCTAAAGAAGACATGGGAAGACTATCGGACTGATCCACGGCGGTCGGTTCAGGTGGTCGCTCTCTACAACCATTCCCACCAACTCCGCAGCCACGAGTAGGACTGGAACCAGGAGCCCGGATTCTGTTCGGTCTTATGGTTTGATCACGCTTGGAACCACTGGTTGCCGGCGAACTAGTGATATCTAGATCCACTGGGATTTCTGTTCCCCTCGAGTGGTTGATGTGGAATAAGAACGATCACAAGATGGTGGGCTCCTTTCTTCAGCAACACTGCGGATGTATGCCTGAGGTTGCATCCGGTATGCTCAGGGAAACTTGGAGGGATCATAAACAAGTGGTGATTTGAGCGACTGGATTCTTCAAATTGTGAAATTCCGACCGAAATTGATAGGTATCGTTGAACGGATGTTTCAATTAGCAAATACACTTCTCAAATGTTGAAGAAACCAAAATACACACAGCCTCTGGGACCCTCCTGACCAGTAACTGGGATGCATTGGCTCCTGGTTGCTACAGGGCATCCCTTGGATATATTACCAGGGCCCAGTGGATGGTAGGAAAAAGTGATCACAAAAAATAAACTGTTCCTAGATGTTCTGGTATTGGGACGTAATATCATCCCAACAAGTAGGTTATATAATTACCTTAGATGTTCCCCTGTCACCCCTCGTTTTTGTAGATACAGTATAGGGGGTAGTACTGGGATGCTTTCTGGAACACACCCCCAGACCATTTTCCCATCACACATCACAATTCCTCTCAGTCCGATGCAAAGGTTTTTCAGCCACTCATGGTCACTCAATTGTCACTCGTGACACCCCCAAAGTCTCCGTCTCAGGTTTTTTGGCCACGCTCTTTCTGGTTCACGGCCTCTTCTGGGTTTGTTGAAGGACCTCAACCTCTAGTGGCCCAGAATTGGAATTACAATCTACAGTCTGTACAGTGGTGATGATCCCCACGTGTTTTGAAGAAGTGAAAGAAGAACAATGTCTCTGAACAATTTCAGCGTCACACATGTTTTGAAGACCAAAAAGAAAATGAAACCAACCATTGTTGCCGACATCGATCACGGAAAGTGCTGGCCATCGGCGAGGTCCATCACCCTACTTGAAACGAAGCGACATCCAGCGAACGGCCGCTCATAGGGTTGATCAGCTGGTATAGAGTATCTGACTTTCGAGCCCTTTCCCAGGAAAAAATGAAGGTTAACCTACCCACTGACTGGGTCATGTAATGTGACTCTTGATATAGTAAAACCCCCAGTGTGACAGGGGTCTGAAAGACAAGGGGCCCTGTTATGACAGACCGGATCTGAGTGGTTTTAGTATTAAGGAGTCTACATGGCTGTGTGTTCTCATGGCACCCGACTCAGGACTCACCCTGGTAGGTTGACCTCCTTGGTGGACCGGGGGTCCCTCATGCTGTGACCGGGTCCACGGTCTCCCACCGAGGGATCTCCACAAAAATCCCATGGGGGTTCCCTTGGATGGACGACGCTGATGGCACTCGGAACGGAATGACCCTGAAATCAAGGCGAAATAGTTAACAGGGTGATGTTCAACACAGTGATGTTCACTCACTCTCCGAGTTCGAAGATGATTTCAGGCAGCTGCGAGTCACATGAGTGCGTGAATATCCGCCCAACCGTCCCTGGGAATCCGTGGCCCATTGAGGATCCCTAGGTGTTCTGCAGACATGTTTGTTTGTTCATGTTGTTCACAAGAGGAGCGACCACCTGTAAGTGGAGGGCTGACCCCCAGAGCTTCTGAGTATGGGGGTGTGTTTTTAGATCTCCAGAAGGAAGCATCCTTATAAGGTCCACATGTGAAGGTCAATCAACCCAATGAGTAGCTTGCCTGAATGTCATGTTATGTGACGCGATCTGCATGTCAAAACTGCAGCAGTGATCTTCGTGGTATTCAAATCGCAATAAGCTCTCAATCGAACAAAAAGGGAGCAAACGCCGAACACAAATGGCAGGCACAAGGTTGACCAGCTGAACTCTCCGTGGTTTGAACAAGCACCGCCAGGTCATTAATTGGATTCACACCATAAACTGTTGAATACCACAACTGTGGAGTAGATGAACCTGATTCGCTGAAGCCTGACCACTAACACGCACATACATGCACCACCAAATGTTGGGATTGTCCACTAAGTCACTTGGGCGGAATTCTTTCGCCCATTCTCTTTTGGGGGGAGGCGACTTTGATGTCGACGAATGGCACTTGGCCATCCATGTAACTCTGCCAGTCCCAAGCCCAGACGATGCACAATGGCGTATGGCTATGACCTACGTGAAAACCACCAATAGCCAATAACCACCAGTCATGGGGCGGCCATTATCAATGCGCCACCAGTCACAATTCGTCTAGGATCGATGGTCGTCAAGGACCTCTAAATCGGATCCTGAGTCTACGTAGTCCAACCCTGGGTAGGCTGGAAGAAACAACTGAAGGCATCTGAAGGCCAATGCTTGGAGGGTTTTGTTGAGTTCAAGAAACACCACCTACTACATATTATATAGAATTCCACGAGTTCCATGTTGCAGTGTGACACTTGGAGGGGTTGAAAAGGTGTGTCCCTGTCACATCCACGGCCCCTGGATGGGACAAAAACACAATTCTTTTGGAACTGCTGGTATGTTGATGCCCATCTCCTTAAAAGCACCAATACTCCCTGAAGAGGAGAGGGCTTTCGGTGCGGTAGGTATTGGAGCGGAGACAAAAAGTCCGTTTTATGTGCGTGCACCACTGAAGTACAGTGGTTTCAAGAGTAGATGGCGCAAAGCTCTTTAAACCACCAAACTTGCGGATTGTGCCATCCACTTTCCATCCATAACACTATAAGTATAGCTTCACGATCGAAACCGTTTCCATCACTGTGAGTGTCCCCTTTCGGCCGTTTGTAAGACTTTCACCTTGATCGGCTCTCGCATGCGAAAAAGAACATTCTCCGACAAGGATCCACTTGAAAAGTAATGTAAGTGCTCGTGCTCGTGGTTCTGAACCCGAAAGCATGATGTCGATCTATTGTTTATGAGCTCATCGATCTGAACACCAGCTTCTGGGCGGATGAACCCGAATGAACCCCAACGATGTCTCCACGTGCTCCACGTGCGGAATGGACCTCCGCGGAGGTCATGCGGGAGTCTCAAGCCATTGGCCGATGCACTAAGACCTGTTCCATTTTCTACCGACTGGAGGGTCTGGGTAGACTCGTAGACTGTTGACTATTGGAACGGCCTCTGGATGTATTTGGTTGATTCAAAAATACCACCAAGTCAACAATGTAGACTGCTGATGCATGCAAAAAGCAGTAGTATAGATGTAATAGACTGTTCTGGTCGGGATGGAGGTCTATCATCGGTTGACCAAGTGGGTTGACAGGAAACACATCGTGCGTGCAGCGGATCCCTGGAGCTCCACCTTCCGAGCTGTGCATCTATCGTGTTCTGTCATGAACGGCCCATTTTTCCAAGCGCTGCTTAGACGGCATGGATGCCGCATGGTGTTGCGATTCTCCACGGTATCATCAGAATCCCTCACATGTTGCTCTTCCCATTGGATCCCAGGTACTGATTATATAAGGAACCAGGGGCCCGTTCCGTTCGGTCGGTTTGGCCGTCTTCTGAAACCACGGGTTACCACCAAACATTCGTGGATTGTTTGGGATCCACTAAAGACCCACAGTTCACCTCCTGTTCGCAAAGGAAAGTCGTCTTAGCCTGATTTTCAACTGATGAGTTAGTTGGTCCACTTCCTTAGGTAGTCAGTCAGAGTCTATCTTTGCATGAACATCTCAAGGCGCCGTTTGCTTCAGCCCATCACGGCTGATCCCAGCCGACACACCGCGACATGCCGCGAGAAAATGCTGTGCAAAAAACCGCGTTCCGCATCATTCCGCGTTCGGTGGACTTGTTTTACTTCGGATATTCCGAGCAACTTCGAAAAACAAACATCACCTTACTCTGAAATGACATGGATCCTCCCAAGCACTTGCAAGTTACTTGCAAACCACTATGTGGTACCTGGACGGGAAATCGCAGAACACACCCAAAGGAAACCGCAAAGGCAGCATCTTCAACCCGCGGACCTGCCTCCTTCTAGGCGGAAGAAAAGTGTCACAGCTTGCTGTTTGGAAGCCGTTCAAAGCACATCGCCACTCCTGACAACGCAATAAGCATGGATGGAGGATTATGGGGGGTTTAGCAACTACGCAAATCAACAGATGGATTTGGGTCTGGTTCTTTAAGTAAAGGTTCTCTTTTTCTGCCTGCATGGTGTGGTATAGTGGGGAAACCAATCCTCCCAGCAAAAATTGTGTGAGGGTATGTAAGGGTTATCCACTGATATCCACTGTTTCTGGGAAGGTCAATGTGCGTTCATTTGAGACGTTGAAAACTCCCCCTGAACCCCTCAAAAAACACTGTTTCGTCAACAATTTTTTGTGTGCAATCCTTCCGGTGATTGAAACATTCAAATGTTTTAGCAGCAAACGCAGCATGAAAGGCTCCAAATTTGTGGAAATTTTCGCATTTAACAGGTTCACACAGGACATGTATTTGTCCTTGATTTTCATGACACATTTTGCTATTGAACCAACCACTTGCTTCACAACTCTTGCACTCCAACACTGAGTTGGGAGAACAATCAGCTGAATTAGTCACTACAAAAACACTTACAAAAACTATAATCGACCAAGTACGATTGGGAAACGAATCAGGTTCCAACCGCCAACACAAATCGTATAACGTTTGTAGGACCTTCAATCACTCGCACATGTTCTCCTGTGCCACCCCTTTGATGGTCCGTGTGGATCTTAGATATCTTGTTGATCCCTCCAATTGCGGCCCGCTGAGGCAGTCGCTGCGTCGCTCTGCGTCGCGCCTTGGCCGCCACCAATGCACAGCGTGGCAAGTCCTTTGCGCAAGTTCCGGCGCTTCATCTCATGGATGAGATCCACCTCGGGTGGCTTGGGGGTTGTTTTGCACAATGGCAACCCAACGGTTCCTTAGTGTTTGGCTCAAGCGCGTCTCTTGGACCATCCAAAAAGTGCCCCATGGAGATCCATACAGCGGGCACTTGTCCATGGGTTTGGTGACGCCCGGGATGTTGCTAGTGCGTTCTCGCATGCCCAAGTCTTCGAAAACAAAACAAAATTTGCAGGGCCCTCACGAAAAGAACAGCCTTACACGCACTACAACTTCAAGGTCAACCCAACAGCCCCCAGAATTTGTCAAGTTTGACAGCTTGCTGGTTTTCCATCTGCAATGAATTCCTGTATGCCAGACCCTGCACGCATGCCAGAGTCCCTACACAGGGATGGTTTGACGGGTCAGTGTACGCTTGTATGCTATACAGGCCATAGGCGTGAGTCATGAGGCTCTGCTCGCATAACGCACCGATGCAGACCCTGGAAGACGGCCAAAAGCCCATTTTCCAGCCCGAGAATAGCCTTTAAATGGGCCCACAGCCAATAGCCGCAAAAAGGGCGCATGCAATTAGCGGTTAGCACGTTCGCACACATGAAGCCCTAATTTGACAGGTCTGTGCCACCACTTGCGTCCACCAATGTTTTACTGAGGCCACTTCGGAGGCATCAAACAAAGTCGGAGAATCGTGGTCTTCCATTGCGAGGCAAACCCATGCACCAGAATGATCCATGTGGAATAGACCGTGCAGTGTTTGTGTTTGTCAAGCCAAAACATATGTTCAAAGACTTCACGCCTTCACTCCCATTGCGAACTTCTCTCCCTTCGGATCGAACCTGCGAGCATACAGAAGCAAAACAGTGAAACAGGGACGAGTATACAAGAATCAACCAACTGTTCAACTACAGAACTGCTGAAAATGGGTGGTTTCTCGGATTTGGTTGGTCTCAAAGAAACCCTGATAATCCATGGGACTGGCGTATTGGCCGACCAGTTTGGGGTGGTTGGTTTAGTAACTCTTCCAGTCTCATGGATGATCTGGGAAAGAAACCAAAACATCGAACAAAAACCTCACGTTTTTTTTCCCCTCTGTGGGCCTCAACCGATTGTGATCCTCGGGAATGGGTCAAAACCAACACCGTGTAGCTTAACCTCCGAGGGAGCCTGCGAGCTTTGTTCTTGTACCAACTTGAGCATCTGATAATTGGTCTTAAATGCTCATCTGCTCACTTTAGCCACTTGAAAATGCCGAGGTATACAGCTGTGTCTCAACTGTAAGCTTCCCACTGTAGGTGGCCAAAGGCTACAGGCTGATCTTTTGCTCTATGGCAATTCTCTTCTCAGTGTTGGCATCACGTGTGAGAATCACACATACATTGTTAAAAACTATTCACCACTTTTCACCCCTCCATAGCCGATACCACTCTGTATCAAGGGGCACGTGGGGAGTGCTCGGATCCAGTTGCGGCAATCACGTTTGCGAGGTATCCTAGTTTTGCCCCCCTCAGCCAGATATACCAGGTCAAGCTGTGAGTGTTCCTTCCCATCCGTCAATGAAAGAGGGTTTTGACGTTCTCACGTTACAGAAAACGGAATGTCCATCAACCGAAAAACCTCTCTTTTACTTCTTGGGGCTTAGTAGTACATGAGACTGATGAGGTTGAACAAAGAACACGCTGACGCTTGGAAGGTCCGGTATACATTTCCATGAGTGCACAGCGTATTGGGTAAGACTCAGCACCCGAACAAACAGGATACGAACAAATAGCCAGGAAACACTCCCAAGTCAACTCCCATGGACCCTTGTGGTTTTGGCACCCGGCACCCTGAAAGACTGTTTGACCAACCAGAGGTTTGGACCGGGTCCAGTTTTCCACGGGGTACGATCCACCTGGTATCTCCACGCATCGAGTCAGAGTACCACGCATCTGGGCGCTTGTGTAGCTCAAATGAGACCGAAACCTGGCAGAAGAAGGAACATAGACCAGTCTACCAGTTTCTTGGTTGTCTCCTGTTTTGAATAAAACACACCCAAATGATAACACCATGCGCGCACCTAACTCATACGGTCCCTGCGGTCCCAGCGACGGCGATGCGGCAGCCAGATGCGCCGATGGGATGCCCGATGGCGATGGCCTCGTTGGGGTAGACGGCTTCGAGTTCGGGTTTTCAACGCTGCTGTTTTCCCGGCGTTTCGCTACGGCTTCGCGAAGAACCTCTGGGGGTAGAGATGGGTAGAGCCTGGAAATCGCGACTCGTGGTCTGAGCGAAGGTATGAAGGTTAAAGATGCACGCTTTTGGAGCCTCATCAGGTCACCCCGGTACCAAAAAAAAGACGTATAAGCTCCGTCCCGAACCCTCCGGGTGCAACTGGGAAACGTTGGAAAGGTGCAACCAGCCCCTGCAGTAAACAGACATGTCTTCCAAAACATGTCCAAAGGCAATATAGCAATGGAGCTGTATCTCTCCCCCCAGGATCCACATACCTTCGAAGGTACGACTGGCTCCTTCAAACCTGCAAACGAAGGGTCACTCAATCACCTCAAAAGGTCTGTGAATCCATAGGGTTTCCTGTCGAGGTCGCTCACTTTCGCCAAAGAAACGGTGCTCGCGCCAAAGAAACGGGGCCCCGCACACCACCGTTGACATTCACCTTGGCAGCGTCCCAGCCCATCTCCTGAAGAGCGCTGGGGAACGCGGGCGCGCCTTTGAACTGCAAGAAAATAAGCATGTACCACTAAATACACTATCCCTACAGGTCAGTTGGACCTCATTTTACTGGAGTTGGTCATGCAAAAATACTACTCAAGGATCTCAAGGAGGCATAAGGGACTTGTAGGGTATATAGATCATTCAAGCGGTTGGCAAAACCAACACGGACCAGGCCTGGCAACCTCCTCGATCTTCTCTAGCAAACGTGGTCTGTGAGATTCGGTCCTTTTTTGTTGGGAGCGTGCATTCGGATTGAACATGTTGCAAGCGCCCAAGCACAATTCCAGTCTGCTCACTCCTCACCAGCCCTCCAAAACTAGCACGGTGACGGTGATGGCAAATGTCCCTCCTCGGTTGAACTAAGTCCCAACAACCTCTTTTTTTGCCAAAAAAAAAATGGGTAAGCTAGTGAGATCTTATTATGCAGTGAGGTCAAGGATTCTGACGAATTCGATCGCTCAGAACAGTCTCCAACGAAATCCCCACAGCAAAACGCCGTCGACAAACATAGCACAAGCATAAAATCACTGTGAAATTGAACCATGAGTCCTCTTCAGCTGGGCTGATTCTCTTCCAAAATCCATTCCCACTCCATTCCTTCGCAAAGTTCCGTTCCCCACCTCGCCCGAGTTCCGTTCCTCGCGCCTGGTTCACCGCCAGGGCCTGGGCTGCGAAAGCTTCGTTGGCCTCTACAATGTCCAGGTCCTTCACGGACCAGCCCACCTGGAACACGGCGGAACAAATCAGGGCGTGTGGTGTTTATTTACCCTAGGGCTCCAGTCGTACCTCCTCAGAAGGTATTTGGACCCTCTAAACCCACCCCAGTCCCACCTTCTCAGAAGGTATTTGGATCCCTAGGGTTAGGGATCCACACATTCTCACAAGGTACGACTGGACCCTCCCCTACAATCCCCTACAATCCAATAGTCTCCAATCACCTTCACAAAGGGCGTATTTAGGGAGACCGAACCCGTGGCAACTCCCTAAGCCTGTCTTGGACAAAAACCATCCCTGTGACTGGAATCATAGTTGTTGCCCACACACAGTCTGGGCCATCCATGTAGCTCCATGGGTTTGTAGCTCTTCCAATAAGGAGACCGAATCCTGGCGACCCGGAAGAAATTTCGAAGGGAAATAGACCAGTCTACCCAGCCAGGGCCAGGCATTCTCTCCATATTGGAAAAACACCACACCCACCCTCACTGTCACAGCACCTTCCTCAACCCACATGTCTCAACCCATGTCACATCACCACCCCCGGCCTTCTCGAGCACTTTCTTGCTGCTGGGAATGGGCCCCGTACCTGACGCGCCCGTTCGGCGAAAGCCGTTCACGTCCCAGTTCGCCGGTAGAGCCGGTGGTGGTTCCGATCTTCTCCGCTAAGAGGTGAAGCAATGGTTTACAGAGGGTTTCCAGTAAAGACAATGGTTTACAATGGTTTCACCTTTATTGGTTTACAGTAAATCATAGTAAATGCCTGATGAACCAATAAGGCTTAAGGAGAGTACAGTATACCAAAGGGAGGTACTGCGGGGGCAAAAACGACACTCAACGAAACCTGTTGGCCAAGTACTTGGAGTTGTCCATGATTTGCACATCACCTTTTGCAAGCTTAAGCCTTTAGCATCAAACAATCCCTATGGATCCACATACCTTCTGAGAAGGTGATTAGTGATTGGAGACTATTTATCTAGACACCAGGAGGGCCCAGTCATACCTTTTGAGAAGGTATGTGGATCCCTATGGAATGACATTGGTCAAACCATGCTCGACATGCCCATTGCGCAGAAATCCGTTCGTTCACCCAACTTTGCAATCCCGTTTAACGTCTGCGATCCGGTTTTCGCGTACACCGCGCGATCCTTTGTGCCCCTCACCGCAACGAGAGCAAATCTAAGTAAAGGCCATGGTGCAAGGCTTTGATGGTGCCATGGCTGAGTTTTGAGCCGAACTGGACAACTCCACAAACAGCCACACTGCCGTTGTGAACGGGGACAAGAGCCAACATAGCCCAACTTGCCAACATCAAACCAATCCAACAATGGCTAGTCCAAACAAACACCCTACTCGAATCTTGCAACTCCCAAGAACCACCTCACTCGGAGAATCTCGCGCGGCGAACTTCGCGTTTTGCCGTTCGGCCAAGGCGCCCATAATCTTCGGATCCACTCCGGCGCTGGCAAAGCCCCTCACGTGCACCAGCGGCACCAAACCCAGCTGTTGTGCCTCTTTATTGGTGCGTCGCTTGGAGGAAAAGAGTGATTTCAAGGCAGTTTCACAAGAGGTCGTTAGGAGGATGATTCCCAGTAATTGAATCATATTGAATCATATTTAATCAAGTCAGTGAAAATTCAGAGCTAAGTTGCACAAGCACTTCTTTACTTCCAGCATCTTCCATCCCATCTACTGAAACATCTGAAAACAAACAGGCGGTAGTTTAGAATAACCCTCGCATGGGCGTGGCAAAAACACCAACAGTAGTAAAGGTGGTATGTCTCAAAATGAGCCCACTCCCAATCAATGGGTGGTGCTAAATTATTTGCGTATAGTTCCGCAAATTAACAACCAAATGTGATAGTTGGAGAAAGTCCCCTTCTAGAGTTTAGATGGTTTCAGGAGGCTTCAATTTCCCTACCAACACATATCAGCACATGTTAATGTTACCTGTACCTTGTAAAGGGCTCCGCACTGTCAAGCGCATGCAAGTGTAAGATTGGCATCTCCCAGTCTCTTGACCCTCCGCAACAAAAGCAGCCTCCCGAAATCCGTCCGCCCACGATCATTCCCTTAATGAATCTTAATGACCTGCGCACCCCGCTGTAATAAGGGGTAGGTCTTCGATATCTTCACCCAAACCCGGCCCCAACCCTTTTTTCTCCCCGGACCGCCGACCCAATCACCGAAATCCCTCGTCCAAGCGGTGCGGCGTCGATACGGCGCACCGCCGCCTTGGCCGCCGACATCAAGAGGCACAGCGCCGCGCCGTCATTGAGGCCGGAGGCGTTGCCTCGGCGATCTTTCCTATTGAGTCCGGTCCGGCGGTCCGGTTGGAAGGAGATCTTTCAGTTGGCAAATGAGGATGGCAGCCACGAAAAGGACAACGGTTTGGTCCATCGTCCATCAGTACACCAAAATGTCCTTTAGAAGTCCATCCCCGGACCCATCCCCGGACCCAGCACACGTCCAGCCGTCCAGCCTCGCCTGCAGTGACAGTTCCCTCCTGGCGATTCGAAGGACACAAAAGTGGTACGACTGGTCTCAGCGAAGGTCCTGGTCCCTGCAGGGATCCTAAACACCTTCTCAGGTTCGGTACGACTGGTCCCTCCTGACGCCGCGCCATCAATTAGCTTTCCAATCCAAACCGCCGGAAGCAGGCCCAGGCCCCCGCCCCTGAGAATTCGGCTCCTTCTTGAAGGCTGGCTTCAGTTTCTGCAGCTGCGCCAGCGAGGTATCTGCTTTGATGTATTCATCTTGATCCAAGACCTTACCTGCACAGAGACAGAGAACGGAGAGAACACAGAGGACCAACCTCCGCAGCAGCTGCTCTCCCAAGAAGAATCATCAGTTGGTCTGTCCGAGCTTACCTGTAACAGTGACTGTAAACAAGCAAAATCACGATTCTTGAACAAGCCTGCAACTGAACCATCATCCACTATTACTGGCAATAGGATAGACCCAAACCAGCGGCTTGCTTCGATGCCATTCGAATACCACGTTTTTTTGGACGCAATAGGATGACCTGGGATGCTTTTGGGGGGGCGGGAGTTTCACAGGAGAATTGATTGAACTGCTCTGGAGTGAAAGCTTTGGGAATATCAGGTATATTGGTATATCCCAATGATGATGGATAATTAGGTTGCAGGCCTTTCTCAAGAACAGTGAAATGGTGAACATCTTCTGACCAATTGTTACTGGTTGACTGGGATACACCCTAACCATGCTAACTCTGCTCTTGCCAAGATCAAGTTCTTCTGTGAGAACATATTCCGAACAAGAGAACACCTTTCTAGACCCATGGAGATGCATAAGTGCAGGGTCTTCCATTGGTGACCCCTTTGAAGGTGCTGGTATGAAACACTGGTGACACCTGTCTCACTGTACCCCTCTGAGTTGGGGTCAATTGGATGGACCAACACCACCACTCACCGGATCATGATGGTTGCCACCAAAACTAGAATGGCCCGTGGTGGCCCATGGTTACATGGCCTTTCTTGGCAGTCTGCATCGGCACGATCTGGTCCTTGAAGCGGCCCGCCTCAAGATCGGGGCGGCGCAGCGGCCCGCCGAGTCGAAGATCGCACATGTAAAAATAGGTGTTTATCGTGGATGGCACCTTCTGTCCATCGATGTTGCTCTCCATCCCTGCGTAACTCTGAGTCTGAACCCTGGAGTTAGAGGTCTTTTCACCCATTCTAGAAACCACCTGAGTACGCTGGAAACATAGGGAAACATAGGGATGCACGCTCCTGTTCAAATCATGATGTCTTTTGAAACAAGACATATATACATGAAGAACGCGCTCTCCGATTGCTCTTCAAGTGCCTGAAGGTGCCTAAACTGATGATCTCAGTTAAGAGAATAAACAAACGCACACACACACACAACATCCAACCACCCTCCCCAACCCGCAACCTCCGCACGTCACGGCTCTTTTCCCAAACAAAAGACACCAAAAGCACCTCTCCAACAACCCGCCGCTGGTCACCCCCTCCCCCCCCCCCCCCTCCGCCCCCGCCTTCTGCGCCTCGGCGGCCTTCCGTTGGCTCTCCGCGGCAAAGGCGTCCTGCTGGGCGCCTCGGTCGGAACCACGGTCGTTCGGGTGCCCGGAGAGAATCCGCAGTTCGTTACAAGGGTTTGGTTAATAGGGGGCCCGGTTTCCCCTTGTTAGTAGATGGTAGAAACCCCTTCTAAGGAGTCAATGAAGGCAAATGATAGGCAAATGACACGTCGAAACTTCTCATCCAGCAGTTCCAGTTCGTGCCGTTCGTGGGTGCATAATTCTTGGAGGAAGTCGGCACATCCACTCACAGGATGGGACTAACAACCCCACCCCTTTGTGACGCCTGTACCTACGAGTAGCGCTTTTTGAATCTCCAACTTCCCATGCGGTATTTGCAGCTTTCGGTGTTCACTTCAAACAGTTCGTGGTTTTCAAAGGGTGTTTTTGTTGTGTGGATCTGGGTCGGCTAAAGCCGCTGCCCCTCCCAGAAACCAAGAACCCACGACGGCTTGACCACCCAGGTGCGATCTAAACCAAACTTGGCCGCAACGTTCTCCGCAGTCATGCCCATGTGGTAGTTGTTGAAGGCACACCTGTCTCTGCGGTTTCGAACCGATGGCAACTGCCGACTGTCGTAGGATTTGTTTAACCACAAAACATGAACAGCGAACAGCATGGTATAGGGTTGCTCACTGGCATAGGCATAGTGACCGATCAGGCCAAAACTAGGCAAATATGCCAATCCCATAGATCCTCTGGAAAAAAGATCTTGACTTACAAACCTGAACCCTGAAACACGATATAGCTGTGAAAGGAAAGAGGGCAGAATAAGGAGAGAGGATCCACCCCTTTTTCTAGGGGACCTCTTCCTTCTGCTCGGAGCCTTGCTTTTCACATTCGTTTACACTTCTTAATCATCGAAGTGGAGTGCCATCAACCTCCATGATGATTCCAGAGAGTGACCAGGAGTTTCGCTGCTGAAGGACTTTCCCAGTCGACCGTTTCATCAGATGTCGCTCAATTTGACGCCCAGACCACACTGGAAGAAGTTGCCATGGATGGGTCATTTCCCTAGTGCTCCAACTAGCTCCTAAGGTTTGGTGGTTGCGGTGGATTTTGGGGGTCTAACCACCTTCTGAGGATATGGTTGGAGGGTTTAATGGTTTAATAGTGTAATCCTTTTCATTGGGTAAATGTACAGTAATTTCAGTCCCATGGATGGTCTGGGTTAGGTTCCAACCAACAACCTGTACGCCAAAAACATCCAAAAACAACAAACACGTAGTCCCGGTTCAGCAGTTGTGGAGGTGGATCAAGCCACTTTGTGACTCCATCGGAACCAATTTGCGTGTACAGGTGATTTCTGTGTTTGATAGGGAATTCAACATCCCCCACATGTGGACAGTGGCAGCACTAGAGGGTCCCGGACCTGTGCCAAAGATGTCAAGAAGCCTCAAAAAGGGTCCCGGACCAATTGATATCGAATGCACAAAACAGGTCTAGACGTACCTGGCCATCCCAAGGAAACGATGGCCTGTCTGGGTCTTTCGAACGTTTTCTTTGCCGTACCACGAAGCTTTGGGGTTCGGTACAACTAGACCCTTCAAACGACATGTCAAAAGACGGTCGTCCCTGCTCACCGGTGTATACGGCTCGTATGGGACGGCCCATACCTATGCTTCTGTTTGGGATCTCTGGGGTCTCCTCTGGGATCTCCAGGAGCGAAGACCAACGCCCTGTCCGACCCCTATCGCTTGGGTACGCATCGGAGGAGGGTCGTATTGGACCAGACTCGGATGAGGGCTGTTCAAAGGTCCAGTGCAAGCCCTGTCTAATAAGGATATAACAACCAGGTCAAATGCCAAATATCCCTGAAATGATGTAACGTCCCAGTATAAGGAACCATGGTTTTCGTTTGGTCTATGGTTTTGATCTTTGGAACTGCACTGGTTACCAGCTATTATAGTAGTGCCCACACAATGGGCCCTTCATAGCAAAGGCCGGACCCGACACCTTCCCGGGGGACCCTCAAAACCCTTTCCATTGGAGAATAGCAGGGATTCTTAGGGTAACTGGATCCACTGGAGTAGTCATCAAACAGTGTTCTGCTCTAGACTTTCTTGGCAATGCTATATCCCCACGTTCGGTGCCGTCATCCTCCTGGGGGGGTTAGTAGTACACTTACACAAAGGCATCGAAGAAGAGGTGAAAGTCATCGAACGTCTATCTAGTAAGCTATGTCTATGGGTGTGTGTCAAAATAGCGAGAGGTCCAAAGACCCCTGGAAGAAGGGAAATGGACCAAAACCCATTGGTTGTCAGTCTTCTTATTAAAATGCACACCAATCTAGATGTGTAGTAATATATACAATAGTATTGTTGAACTGGCCCTTCCTTTTGGGGGGCTTTCGATCCGGACATCCACACCCATCCCGTGTCCGTCCACAAGTTCACGACCCCAGCGGCCACAGGCCATCCACGATCATCGTGTCGGTCATCTTCCAGTCGCCCATGCGTTGCCCATCCCGACTTCCTCGGCCGAGTGGACGGAAAAGTAGAAGAACGGAGCAGAACGGAGCACGTGCAACTGTGGGTTTCTGGCATTGTGAATGGCAGAAGTTGAAATGGCAGGCCTTTCATGCGGCATAGGTTTGTGCAAGTGGAATGACAACACATCTTCTTTGTTCTTTGCTCTCCTGCTTTCTGGTGAAACAAAGATATATTGAGCACAAACATCATGCAACATGCACATTAGCACATTTCACTGCTTTTGATGTTGTTCTGACTTGTGTGTACCAACCCTGGCTTCTGTTGTGGAAATCTTTCACCCGATCACAGTCGGCTCAAAACTGCAGGTGTTTGTTGGAAGGAATGCACTGACACCTGTATTTCTGGCTACCAATAACTGGATATCATCCAATGCACGGCACAGTGGTTGCGCAGTCGATATATTTTGGGTTCAAACTGACGAGTTGGAAAATGACCGGCACAGCGACTTGTTAGTGTTCCTTTCTCTTCCTTCGTCAAACCCTCAGCCGAGTCTTTTCTTCTATAAGTGATACCCCCATGGATCCACATACCTTTTGGGAAGCCGATTGGAAACTATTTATACAGATGCCAGGAGGGACCAGTCTTACCTATTTTCTTGAAGGTATGTAGATCCCCAGGGATATTTTCCATACCAGCCAACAGCTTTCGACCCAGTCTGCAGCTCTACCAGTGACCACCCCCGCCCCAGACATGTCCACTCCGCACCGTCCTGCGACCGCGACGGCGTTGGGGTTCACCGAAGCGTCGGTTGAGCACATGGGGGCTGTCCGACATGCTCTCCTGGCCGCCCGCCACCACAACTTCAGCATCTCCTCGTGAGGACGTGGCACAGGTGACGACGTGGTTTTGATAAACTTTTGTGGGACTTGTGAAGAACCGGACCCATCCGTTTTTTTGATATTTTTAGTGAATTCGCGTGAAGGATGCAAAGGTTGATGACGATTCTATGTTCCACCATTTTTGACACATGTTTCATCACTACCAATCGGGTGTCCATTTTACGTTGTCTAAACTACCTGTGAACAATAGAAACATCGAGAATCATTTGGAACTGAAATGAAATGGGTTTTGGCGCCTTGACCTGTTACCGCAAGTTTGACCGAAGTGACGCACCTGCGAGGCCTCGAATTGAGGGATTCTTTGGTTTGGTGTGTTTGATAACAAACTCCGGAAATCCCATGGATTTTTGTTTGCAAACAGCCTTATCCAAGGACTGCGTTGTGTAGATTTACATGGTTTAGCTGATTTAGTGATATTTACTAAGTTGCATCTGGTGTCTTTTCATGATTTTTTTGCCCGAAGACTTCAACTGACCTTCCTGAAAGAAACAAAACAAACGCTTTATCCGTGCCGTAGATTCCATTGCCATCCGAAAAACCCACGTTCGTTCCTTTCGCTCGGACCGTTCGCTTCGTCCAAAGGCCAGATTTCTCAGGAAATTGCCAACCGGTTCTTGTTCAGCAAGGACACCCCCCAAGCCCCCCCAAAAAGGAAGGCGAGTGGTTCCACTTTGAATATATATTTTGATTTTTAAAAAATGAGCAAAAAATAAGAGAAAAGAAACGGAAAAGACATGGAAAGGACAGGAGCATAAAGGAAGAGGAAGAAAAGGAAAGGGAAAAGGAAAGAACACATGAAAGAAAAGGGCAATGAAAAGGATAACGAACAGGATGGAAAGCCAATGGACAACAACAAATTGAAAAAGAAAAGGCGAAGAAGGAAAGAACATGAAGTACATGAACAAACTATTTAAAGTAAGTGTCTTTTCTTGCGTTTCTCCCTGCTTTACCCAATGGTTTTCTTGATCAATGGCTCCTAGGAAGAGCGTTATGAGCCGAGCCTGCATGCACCCTCATCCCTTGTTTGGACGATAATCAACAGCAATGTTTCTTTAGTATTGCTGCTCGTCGCACCATTGCACTGCTCAGACTAACCTGCAACAGCAGTCAATGAACCAACAGGGTACACCTCAAGACAAGAGAAGTTCACCTTTCACAGCCACTCACTTATGTGTCCTGACTTTCAGGACATCCTCATTCTTCTCATTTTCAGGATGGGACCTTATGGCATCCTGCTTGGGAATCTGGGTTCTTAAAAGCAACAGCTCTGTTTCTTCATCTCTCGATGGTGGATTTTGGGGCTTGGTACTCGTGTATTCCGTAAGGGTATCCTCGAGAAGGAAAAGATCATCATGAACACGACTTATATGTTTCACCGATGGAATAGCACAAAACATGACAAACAGTCAACCATCATGAATCATGACAAAATATCGTACTGTAGAGCTGTACAACTCAACCCATTGACCGTCCCCACCCTGCCGGTAGCTTGAACATTTGGTGGAAACAAAAAATTGCCCATGAGGCCGTTTGTTTAGCCGGCAGGGTGTGGACGGATTTCCTGTGGCACACATGGGTGCACATTGATAGCTGCCACTAGCGCCACGATGGACGCGTTCGAGGGCAAGTAGTGTCAGTTGAGAACTGCCAACGTCAATTCTCGAAGACGGGTTACCCCTTGCTCAGTCGGACATCATGAAAATCAGGCGTTGTGCGCCTTACCTTTACTGCCGGTACCTTTTCTACTGGTACCTCTACTTATACACCGGTACCTCTTCGACTGTACCTTTTCCACAGGTACCTTTTCTACCGGTACCTTGTCTACCGGCCTGATCGGACCAGTAAATTTTCTACCGGTGCCTTTCCTACCGGCACCTTTTGTGGCACCGGTACCTCTTCTACCTGTACCTCTTCTACTGGTGCCTTTTCTACTGGTACCTTTTCTACTTGTACTTTTTCGACCGGCAAGCTTTCTACCAGGTACTACGGTACCCTTTCTACCGGAGGTACGCCAGCCCAGCTCCTTACCTATTTATATACCGCGGGTTTCTGCAGAAGGCCTATCGCGGCTTTTCGTTGTGCTTTTTAATTCTTTTCAGTCGCCGCCCGGGCTTCTCAATCCTTGAATATTCCATGGTTAGAGTCTCAATGCATGTTTAATTGACCGCGGCGCCTTTCCGGAGAGCACCCATGCCAGGAGCCGGCGGTGGTGCAGGCGGCCTCTCGCTCGGAACTTGAAGAACCTAACTGATACGTCTGTGCTTGAAGCCGCGGAAGCCTGAAGCTACATGATCCTTTGTGCAAAAAAAGGTTTGATTGCACAAATGCGATAAGCCGTGCCTTCCTCCTCCCACTCTGAAACAGTCGGTGGCACGGAGCCCACCCAAGAGCGGCCGATGTCATGGCGGCCAACCTCATCAGTAGGGTACCACGCGGTGCACTGCTCCCAGCCACACTCGTCCACCCGCCTGTCGAGCTCAAAGTCCTACTCAAGCCACAACCTTCAGCAGCCTTCCGTTCCAACACTTTGACATACCACGTGGGCGTTTGTGACTTGTTGACAACAAAGAGCACGCAGCGCCTCAACGTAGACCCGCCATTCGCCACCAAACCACCAGACTCACTTGCACCCACTGGTGGCCATCGTGGTAGTCGGGGTCGGTCTACCTTGCAAAGAGAGTGCGCATTCAACATTTCAAGCTGCCTTCGCCTCGTGTTGCGAGGCAGCGATCCTTGCAAGACCACAAAAACCGTCCCTCTTTGACAGCTCAAGACAGCTGTGTTCACCCTTTTGTTGGCAATAGCTGAGTTGACATAAGCAGTCCTCTTTGTCCATTCGTTCCTGTTGCCTCAATTACTTGCTCACCGTATATTCTCGTATCTGCATGTATCTGCTATTTCGCTGCATTACCTTTCAAGACAACTTGTTCTTGTAAACCGCCCAGTGTTCAACCAAAACCCTTTCTGGAGATGGGGAAGAGAGGCTGCTGGCTCCCTTTTTACAACCCCTGGTGCATCCAAGCAGTGTCGACAGGCACACCCACGGTCCACCCGAAGACAATACAGAGCTCGAGCGATCGCAGCGCAGCTCGAATGAAGTAGACCATCAATGGCCATGGCACTATCTTCGAAGGAGGGAAAAGACTGGGAAGAAGAGAAAGGGAAGAACATGGGGAGAAGAGACTGGGAAGAAGAGAAAGGGAAGAGGAGCAGCTTGAGAAAACAAACAAACACTGTAGAAACAAAAAAACATGGAAACCACACACCAAAAAAACACAAAAGCACGGCCCCAACTCCAACAATTGATTTGGAGACCCAAGTGGGTCAGAAGGTGGCGTGATGACGGAAAACTTTGCGGGTGATGTGACTTTGTTGGGTTCTTGTGCTTGTAATTTTGTCTTCAAGGTTACATGTTCACCATCTGCATCTGAATTCACCTGTTTTGTGTTTTCGCAACAACAAGTGTGATTCGCCTACAGTCGCCAATGCCTTTGCATGCCAACAAAAACATGCTATTTACAGTGTTTTATGGGGTGGGGAGAGTGAAATTCACTTCCCCCCTGCAGATTTGATTTCCAGAGTTGACTCCACTCATGTCATTTTTGGCA
>CAXAMN010000159.1:254713-275085 GCA_963970005.1 Durusdinium trenchii
TTGTTGTTGTTGTTGTTGTTGTTGTTGTTGTTGTTGTTGTTGTTGTTTTCTTAATGTGCCCTTACCCTTATTATGCTTATGGTCATTCCATGTCATTCCTCTTGTTGTTGAGATCATGTCTGCCGTTATTATTGGTGTTTTCAGTGAGATGTTCCTATGTCCTATATGTTGGAGTGCAACATATTAAAATTAGAGAACCCCACGCAAAAGAAATCATATTATTCGTCATCCTGGGGACGTTATTGAAAACAACACAACTCTTCCAGATTTCTGAAGAAGTTCGACGGGCTCAAAGATTTCACCATTTCATTTGGGCATCAGGTTCATTCAGGCTCACCTGGCCGAGTAGCTGAGTGGATGTTGTGGATGTCCAATATGTCCAATACATGTCAGGTTCTCTGTGTTTTCTTACCAAACCTGGTCGAAAATCAGTTCATGCAGGCTACAACTCCTATTTAACCATTTGCAGTATATGTAATCTGTTTTTTGGCCACAGCACGAGCACGCACTGATGGACCCACTTTGCAACAGGTGGAAGGTGTCTCACAAGCGGACTGAAACGACTGGATCGGGGATCACGGGGTATGTCTCTCAGGTTTTGGATTCCTTAGAAGTCCAAAGACCACATGTTGACTGGCTGAAGTAAAGGAAGCTCCCTTTCAGGCATTCTTTGACTTGCAGGGGACTGGTGGTCTACACTGCACCTGTTAGACACTACAGGATTCACCTCCCATCTTGACCAATCTCCAAACCCGTAACTCATTGTCCCATCTTCTCAAATAAAGGCCCTAATTCAGGGGAGTCAGGAGTTGATCCTGAATGTTTTCTTCAAGCAAGTTCTGGACCTGCCTCCAGAACCTGCACCCGGGAGCCAAAGCCGCACATCGTCGTCCACTCCCGTGCCCTCCGTCTCTCATCGTCGGGAAGGGGCGGCACCATGCGCAGTTCCTGCTCGTTCTCCCTGAAAGACATGTCACTGATTTCGTGAAATGTCTCGCGTTTGCTGAAAAACCGGGTGGGGGCGCTGGACGCTGGAAGAAGCGCCAGCTTCGCTGGGCTGGGCTGGGTTCACTCTAAGCTGGATTTGGGTGGGACCAACAGAGGTTGAACAACCCCATAGACTATCCCATAGGTACCCCAGTAAGGTCCTAATTCAGGTCACTGGCTACCTCTCTTGGGATGTGGTGAGACGTGACTTGGAGTCATGCTTGGATCCCTTGGCACCTTCTTAGTTCGGTAAGCAGGGAGACTATAGAAGATTGTAGAAGCATAGCGCCAGCAGAAACCGGTCGTGGCTTCGTTTCGTGTCGGTTTTATACATGGATCCCCAAACGGGATAGGAACGTCTGGACCATACCCAATGGCCGGAACCAAACACCCCTCCCCTGTCAAAAGCTGGCAGCAAACCAGAGACGACCCCAACTGCTCGGCCAAGACCCGATCCGACCACGTTCGGATCGTTCTGAGGTGCGAATCTGTGCGTTGTTTTTGCTCGAGACAAGCCCCATCCCGGATAAGCATGGAAAAACAAATGTCCTCAAGACTGGCACTGTACGAGTATCTCTCGTTGTTGTGTCGTTCTGAAGTGGGGCTGCGGAGAAGTTAGGACGAGAAATTCCAATCCCAGCCGTCGTGTGGACGGAAAATGACGGGAATGATAGCTTGCACCCTAGGACTCGAAGAACTACATGTCGACTACCAAATGAACCATTACCAGGAGTCACAAAAGGGGTGGTTTTTAGTCTCTAAGTGAGTGGTATATTGGGCACCCCTAACCTTGATGGATAGCACCCCGTCTTGTGACTCCTGGTATAAGGATTCTTGCAGTTATTTTACACTACGCCACCGGGAAGGCGGCCCGGCTGGAATGCGACTCCGCCAGCACGCCATGGCCCCCCACTGATGGGTCTATCAGAGTCTATCAGCCAACAGCAGGCCATTGACGACTTGATGGGAATGGGTTTGCAGTTGGCACCCCATTTCCCATGTCCCTTCCCTGTACAGACCTGTTCGGACCTGTTTCCTGGTCCTTCCTTGTCTCAGGAACCCCTGTTCGGACCTGTTTCGTTGCTTGAAAAGCACCACGAGCCCCGAACGGACTCAAGGCCTGGACATCCACTGGACATCCGGACAGTCTTAGACTTGACTGACGTCCGCCAGTCGATTCGAGTCTCTTCTCAAATCGTTTTCAGGTGGAGGTCAGATAGGTCAGTGTATACTACAAATTCTATACGTAACAAGTGGTTAGGAAACTCCCTGTAGCTTCTTGTTTACGTGTTTACTGGGGAATATGGATACTCCCTGCAGCTCCTTCTCTTTGCCCTGAGCGCCCCCAACGGCATCGGGTGCATTCCTGGCGGCTCCCTGCAGCCGTCGAGCAAGACTCCAGGGCCCTGTTTGGGGTGCTATTGATATCCTATAGGGATCCACATACCTTCTCAGAAGGTATACTTGGACCCTCCTGGCGCCGCCAGCGCCTACATAAAGTAGTCTCCGTCCTCACCTAACCTGAGGTTCGGTACGACTGGATCGCGAGTGTAGTCGGTGTGTAGCTCAGTCCGAAGGAGATCGGATCCCGGTCGGCGTTCCGAGACCCTGGAGGGTTCGGAAACCAAACTTCTTCAGTCTACCCAGCCCTTCGGCCAGGGTGCCTCCCTATTCAAACACACAGCCATATCAATCATATCATGACGCTGCCATATAGGTGACGAGTCTGCTGTCCAACCGCCCCGACTGGAGCGTGGGCCCTGGTAGATCGGTTGATGAAACGCCTGGAAACGACCTGTGACTGGACTCGTGGCCTTAGACCAGCCTGGCGTCTTTCAGTTGACTATCCCACCGGTCGAGGAAAGCGGTCGAGCGGAGGATCGAGCCCAGTGAGGATACTGCCAGTTCCAGGGTGAGCCCAACGCAGCGCTTGGGGTTGGCATTGTCTTGATTCTGCCGTTGAACGTTCCAGACGGGATGTCAATTTGTAGGTCACAAGGCGAGTGGAACATGTCAAGAATAAGCACCTTAAGACCCTCATATGCAATGGAATGGCTGACAGTCATGGGGTGCATGACTGTATGCTTTGTGGACATCTTATGAACATTCTTGGGTCATGCTATGTCATGCTGATGGCGGCGGCAGCTACTGCGCAACTGACCATACCCTACAGGTCCTTTGGACCGAAGATCATGAACAACACGACTCATTGGAGAAGAGTCTGGGCTGTGTGGGTTCTGAGATCACTTACACTCCCTGGAACTAACATGGAAGTGGAGAATGACCCCTTGGAAGACCATTTTCCACTACAAACAGGTGGTGCCATCCACTTCCATGTTAGTTCTAGGGAGAGTATGTTTCAGCCCTTACATTGGGTTTTGAGCGATGCGGATTGAACGAACGTCCCAGTGGATCCCAGTTACCAAACCCCGTCTAGCTGGGAACCAGGGGGCCCTTCGTTCGGTCTATGGTTTTTGTATGTTTTTGTCTTTGGAACCACTGGTTACCAGCTATAGTGGTAACTGGATGCCCTGGGAGTGACAAATAAACATGATTGTTTTACAATGTTCTAAGTAGTTGAAACCACCCATCAGAGACGATGTTCTTGTGCAGAAGGTTCCATTGAGACCATGTGCCGAAAACAATCAGTTTTCCAGAAAAAGACTTCCAGCAATTCCATGGAGTAATGTAGACACTTGACCACTAGACCCCCTATCATCCAATTCAAATGGGGAGGTTTAATGAGGTCTATTCATCAAGAGTCTACATGATCTGCCGAACTTGAGGGGGTGGGGCTGCCCAGATTCACTGACTGCTTCAAAAACCTCTCCTTTTTTCAACTGCTGGTTGGAAAAACTCGCTTGGTCCATTGAAGATGGTGACCTCACCCTGATTTGATTTGATGCTGGACTCCAAGGACCGTGTCAAGATCCCAAACCTCCCGACATACAAAGACTCAACATCCCCCAACCATCCCTCAACCGCTTCCGCCCGTGCCCAAACCTCCAGCGGGGTCCTTTCTGTCCCAAACCTCCGACCTGACCGGCGCTTCGGCCCCCGCCGCCTCGCCGGGGACATGCCCACGGCGAAGGCCGCTTCGCGCACGCTGAAGTCCACCTCGGAGGCGGTCCGCGCCGCGGCGGTCCGACGGCCGCGGTAGACGTCTGCGGTGGGTCAGTGAAGACCTGCGACTGGCCTCCAGATCCTGTACCCCAGGAGGTACGAAATTCCAGGTTTTAGTTCTAGACCTCCAGTTCTAGACCTCCAGTTCTTGAGGTCACACGCCATGAAAGTCCAGGTCGGGTGGTTTTGTTGAGGCGTGCTTTTTGTTGTTTCGGCAGGACAAAAGGCGCAAAATCTGGGATTTGCATAAGACACCGGGGAACAAAACCGCCGTATTCAGAAGGGGATTCAACCATAGGGAAATACAGGGAACATAAACGGACCATCCCTAATTATAAGCAAATCCATAACGTTATGGTTGTGAAGGCAGAATTTTGCAAAAGCTGAGACAGGCGTGATTTGTTGATGGCCCTGGACCTTGGTGAGTATCATGTCCCTTGCTGCCTCACGCAGTTTTGGTGGTGAACACCTCCTTCAGGGGGCTGTCGCTGTACGGCAGATTAGCGGTCCCTGATGGTGCATGTGGCCGTGGGTGACCGGGGACGCTCGGCGAATCGAGATTGATTGAACACCATTGAGGTTCCACCCTGTACGACCGTGGGATGAATTCGGAATGTTAGGCTCATTCCATGTTGAAAGCATCAGCCAGTCTCTGGGGCTGCATTCTGATCTGCAGATGGAAAAAAAAGGCGGATCTCCACTGAAAGATAAGGTCCAGTCTGACTAAGTAAAACCAGGTTCTGAAAACCTCATTCGTTCGTGTTCGTGTATGACCAACTCCAGAACAAAACAGGTCCCAGACCTCATTTGCTCAAACCTGTCCCAAACACTCTGGCAGACTGCCGATCAGCCCAGGGGTGGTTGACCTGGGGTCACTGTCACCAGTCCCATGGGTCGTGTCTGGGTGTGGGAGCTTTCGCCAAGGACGACCGGGCCCAGCTCCGACGCCCCGGCTCCGTGGATCGCTCCGGTCCGCAGGTCAGGCGGGTTCCGAAGGTGGGTTGGAGAGCGGTTCAGACATGCATCCGTTTGCTCCATGGAGATCGGACCTAACCCAATGCAGTCCGGTTCGGTCTATGGTCGTAGTCAAACTGGAACCACTCGTGGGAACTGAATACACAGTTTGAGCAAGTGTGCCCAGCCCTTAAACATGAGTGCCAAATATGAGGGTACAGTTCAATATAATGTTGCATGGAATGCACAGCCTAACAATTGTGGCGCCCCACACATATCCATTTCTGGAAGGAACAAACATAATGAATCATGACACTCATCGACTGACTCACCCACACTCGTGACCAACGAACTTCGTCTCACCAACAAAAATCCAAATTTAGGACCAAGCTGAGGATGACCTTCTGAACATGTTCCCCTGCAAAATGGGCAAGTGCTTGTTTCAAAGACTTCCAGTTTCTTGCAGTTTCCATGGAACAACCACTGTGGGCGTGGATGCATTGGGCACATCTCTAACACCTAGGCACATGCATGAATTCTCTTTACTGAATGGGCGCAAAGAAGGATGTCTCGACATCGCAAAGGCGCCGCCCTCGGACTCGTCTGTTCCACGGACTCGGAGCCGTCTTCATGGACGTCCGGGCGGTCCAGAAGAGCAGAATGGGAAGCTTCCTAGTTGAGTCAGAATCAACAGCCAAATGAATTCAATGATTCAACCATCCACTCCGTGGAACGCCTCTAGTTTGCGTTATCAGACTGGGGTGGTTTGGGGGGGTCATATTGATTCCAGTCGTTGGTCATACGAGAACACTAATTATAAGGAGGTTTTCCAAAAAAAGTGGTTGCCTGGATCAGACTGGACTTGTAGGGTATTGTTTTAATACATTTCCCAAAGGGTCCTTGGCCCCGCGGTGCGGCTTATGATCTATGTTGTTTTTTCCGCTTGGAGTGAGTTGGAGAATTCACCCTCTCTCAGGTGTTGATGAAAAGCTCTAGTACACTGGACAGTGGTTCTCTCAGGGCTTTACATCGTGGCAAAGCACTGGTAACGTCACTGGCGGGGACTGCGGGGATATAAGTTTAGGACCCTGACCACTGTCGCATGCTGAAACGAACGTAACCTACTGGTATGCCACCCCTTCTTCACTGCCCAGGTTCTCTCTCGGCGGCAAAAATGTGCATGGATCTACTGGCAAAATCTACTTTACTGGTCCAGGTGATCCAGTGTAGTTCGGTGTGCACCACTCGAATGATACGATGCGAATGGCGCCAAGCTACTCCATTGCCAGCCACTGCCATTCAACAAAGTGCCAGGACTGTGTGGAGTGCTATCCCGGAGGTGGGGAAAAGGTAGGAGAATGCTACAGCTAGGCTAGGGCTGCTAGGGTTGGGCGTTGGGAGCCTTCCTGAAATGAAGATGTGGTTTCAGGTGAGCTCATGTGAGCACAAATTCAGCAGCACCGACCTGTTGCGTGACCAGCAGCAATCTACGATTGACCCCCAAGCCGTTTCCTTGCAAAAGGTGAAGCTTTTTCTACCCATTGGAAAGGTGCGAAAACCCAGAGCTCAGTACTCCACCGAACTGTTCACTTGTCCGTATGGAGAAACCAATTCCTAAAAAGGTTTGGGCAGGTTCGCCACTTTTCCTGGGTAGGACCCAGGTCCTAAGCGTTTCTCGACGCCTTTCCTGGAAAATGCAGTGGGACGCCGCAACGTACTTCCTGGGTGGGATCTTGTCTTCATACCGGTTGATGTGGGAAGGTACTTTTGAGCAGGGCATGGCATAGGAATTACAAGGCGGGTGTCCTCTAGGAGAATCCTAGAATTCAATTTTAGAAAATTTGGAGATCCCCCCGCGAACACCCGAATTAATCATAAACTCTACCCCATCCAGTTTCACTGGATGGCGGAAAGAGGGAAAGGCCACTACCTGCGAGCATCCTTCAAACCAAAGGAATACTCCGGTGGAAGTCTTTGAGACGATCATTTCCTCACAAATGAAGGAGGCAAGTGCTGGTTGCTTGCGGGAGGAGTGTTGGTTTTCATGGATGACAAGGATGAGCCATGAAGAGCCTGGAGATGTATCCTCCAAAATCAACCAAGCCCTTAGAGAATGGCATAGTTACAGTTACAGGTCTTGTTTGTTCTTAGAGTCTTTCTTTGGGGGGGAGCCCGTCTCTATAAAAACCTGACTCCTTCAGTTTCCCTGGAAAATAAAGGTTAACCTGTTCCTACCTATTCTTGTTTAGTGGGGAAACCAATCCGCAGTTTTTTGGGTTATCCACGTACTTCCTGGGTATGTTCTGAATCAAACATGAGGTCCAGTCTTCCAAGCATCACATTCGGTCCTCATGTGAGTGGACCTGGACCTGGAGTTCCATGCAACCATGGATAGCACGTATAAGATGCAAATACCTACATCTTTAGCATGTGTTATACCGTTATACCGTATGAATGGATGTGTGCATTTGAATAGGGGTCTCCCCCCTCAGTTCGGCCTCTGGCAAAAGCAAACGCGAAATCCATTGGTTGGGAGGTGTCCCGTTCAAACCATTACAATCCCCATATGAAATCATATGAATGTGAGCCCGGGGCATCTCGACAACCTCCGACTCCATGAAACAGCTGGGAGGAACAGCCCACCCCCATGAAGGTCGACAGGGGATTCCCAAGCTGCTTGGTGATGAAGTACAAACGACTGTTACGAAACGGGAAGGCATATAGATAGACACTGTTTAGGAAGAAAACTTGTTTGGAGAAAATCACGAAAGCTAGCTAGTTTTGATATGTGTGTGGGCGGAGGCTAATTACAATATATATATATATGTATACCAGGTGAGCCTGGAACCTAACAATTTGTAGGTTCCTTCTGAAAACATCATCGGCTTTCTGGCAGGATCTGACAATACATCGACTTTCTGCAAACAACACGTATTAAGTGTTTTTTCCCCACATCTCTGTGTGGGGTTCTAGTTTTGTTGGCTGGCATCCCGCCCGCATCCGCCGGTCCTTCCTTCCTTCCGTCCTCCTCGCCCCCTCCTCCGTCGCTCAGGCTCCATTCACTCACTGACACAACACAAGATCTCACCACTCACTCACTCACTCACTCACTCACTCACCTCACCTCACCTCACCTCACCTCACCTCACCTCACTCACTCACCTCACTCACTCACCTCACTCACTCACCTCACTCACTCACTCACTCACTCACTCACTTCACTCACTCACTCACTCACTCACTCACTCCACACTCACACTCCCAGGCGTCAGCAGAGACTTCGTCACTCACTCACTCACTCATTCACACCACTCACTCCATGACTGACGAGACTGCAGAAGGGCCTGCAGTGTCCAGAGACTGCAGAAGGGCCTGCGACGCGCGTGGTCGCCGCTGGGCCGGCTCTCTCCGCAGTGTCCAGAGACTGCAGAAGGGCCTGCAGCGCGCGTGGTCGCCGCTGGGCCGGCTCTCTCCGCAGTGTCCAGAGACTGCAGCAGGGCCTGCGGCGCAGAAGGCCGCAGTGTCCAGAGACTGCAGAAGGGCCTGCAGTGTCCAGAGACTGCAGAAGGGCCTGCGGCGCGCGTGGTCGCCGCTGGGCCGGCTCTCTCCGCAGTGTCCAGAGACTGCAGAAGGGCCTGCAGTGTCCAGAGACTGCAAAAGGGCCTGCGGCGCGCGTGGTCGCCGCTGGGCCGGCTCTCTCCACAGTGTCCAGAGACTGCAGTCTGCGGCGCGCGTGGTCGCCGCTGGGCCGGCTCTCTCCGCAGTGCGGCGCGCGTGGTCGCCGCTGGGCCGGCTGTCTCCGCAGTGTCCAGAGACTGCAGAAGGGCCTGCGGCGGGCTCTCTCCGCAGTGTCCAGAGACTGCAGAAGGGCTGGCGGCGCGCGTGGTCGCCGCTGGGCCCCCGGCGGTTCTGTGTCCAGAGACTGCAGAAGGCCGCAGTGTCCAGAGACGACAGAAGGGCCTGCGGCGCGCGTGGTCTCCGCTGGGCCGGCTCTCTCCGCAGTGTCCAGAGACTGCAAGAGACTGCAAGAGACTGCTGCATAGAACACAGTAGTTTGTGAGAACACATGGAGCCATACGACGATGCGATGTCTGCTGCCTGCGCTGCTTTGCAACGGATGATTCAGAGCACTTTGGACATGCCGCTCGAGGATCAGCCAACACTCGACCGGCTTTTGGCAGCGCACCAGTATCACTTCGGTGATATTTCAGATTGGCCAAATGACATCTGTGAAATACTTCCTGGGGAGATGATGTCTTTGGAACCGCCTGAGATCTACTTTCTCGGGAGCTTGGCTGCCTGTCGCCATCTCCGGACTCACCAGGAAACTGTCCCACTTTCCTATCGCAAGGTGTCGGTTGTCTTGAGCTTTTGTCCGCGGGAGATGAAACGTATTCGTGGACAGCCAGAGGTGGGCTGGAAAGCGTGGTTTGAAGATCTCCAGATTCGGTGGTTTACGTTCGACGTGGACGATCCCAGAACATACTTGGATGACACCAATACTTTTTGTCAAGAAGTGGGAAATGCCTGGTTGTCCTCGTGGATGGACATGTGCTGCGCTCTTCTGAAGCACTTGAAGGCAACGACTCAGCGAGAAGAACGAGGCATCCTCTTTCATTGCTTCGGCGGGGTCAACCGCAGCTCAGCGGCATTGTGCGCGTGGTTGATCTTTCGTCGTCAGCTCTCAGCGGAAGCGGCTGTGCAGAGCTTGTTGACGGCCCGTCCCACGCTGCACCCCTGGAAGCATCGGCCGCATATCTTCTGGGCATTGCGTACTTGGGAGAAGAACCTAAATTCCTTTGTGAGACCTCGCGTTTTTGCTGCAGTTCAAGAACTGTGAGTTAGCGTGCCGGCGAGTCGACGTGACGAGCTGGAGAGACTCTGACGATACACTGCTGCGAAAAGCATCGAAAACAACGCTGCCTTGCGTTGCAGAACGACTGACGGAGTTCGTTTCTCAAAAGAATTGACGCTGACCAAGTTCGTTTCTGACATCGACACTTCTGATGTCTTGTGCTAGCCTCCGCCTTCAGTGTTGCAAATATATACTCACTGTTCGTGCGAGTTGACCGGAGCTCAGGTCCTGCCTGGAGCTCACTCTACATCTCTGCGCGAGAGAAAAAAGCGTGTCTCACCTCTTCTTGCTTTACATCCTGCTAACACTGCCCGCCGTGGTCGGGATGAGATCATTTGATAGCTTTGATGGTCGTTTCAAGTGTGTTACGTTTTGAAGGTCGCATGCGGATCTGATGGCACAATCCACAGCCTCACCCACACACACACACACACGCACGCCATCTCACTGCACACACACACACACCTCCTCCCTCCCCTCCTTCTCATCCTCGTCCATCACATCATCACTTATACTGCACGTCTGAGCATCACCGCCTCACACTTCCTTCTTGACTTTTCATCTCACTACTCCGTCTCCCAAGTGATGTTCATATACAGTTGAAATTTGTAAAACTTATCATGTGGGGTTATCCGGTCCTTTTATTTTTTCAGAAGAGTGTACTTTATGTACTTTTGCGGACTACAGAATCTAGATCAGATACCTGAAGGTCCAAGAAACACCACAGTTCTCACGTTCTCGCTGCCAAAGCATCCTGATCAAAAGCCCGGCCATCTCCTTCAATTTCTTCCTCCTCGGGGCGAAGGAAGACGTGTGATCAACAAGGCTACGTTAGCCGTTAGCGGCTGTGGGTGCCATAGGACAAAGGGGACAAACCAAGAACAATGACACGTGGAAAACTCTTGGTTCGTGCATTTTCCCACATACTAGACCCTCAGGATAGGTACGACTGGACCCTCCAAATGTATAGCAAATGTGTCTGCAGGGTGGCAATGCATCTAGGGTTCAGTTACTTCATTATTTCAGCAATGCAACTGCAATGAATCAACCCTGAATCAACATCTTCCAGGGAATCGGTAATTCCACCAACCCTACTTATGGCTTATGAGATTCCCTTGGACACCCTGAAAGAAGCTCCACAATGCTTGGCCTTGTCAATCAAATAAAACATCCAAATTCATCCGAAACCACCCCATCCCCCTCAAACCCACACCAAAAACTACCTCCCAAAGTGATATATCTGGACCAGAAACCATCTCTCCAGACACGTCCAGTGTCTTTCGGTCCATACCTGACACGCCGCTTTTCCAAGTGAAAGCACTCCGTGAAAACTGCCGGTCCGACCGGTTTTGGTACCAAAAAAAACGATGGTTGGACCGGACCCGACCGGATGACGGGATCGATTCGACCGGGTCGCATGGTATTGAGAAACCGGTCACTTCGAGAGTCTCATCCCACCTTTGGGAAACATGAAGACTGTAGAAGGCTAAACGGAGGGTGTGTGGAGAAAGGGGGTCAGCAAAAATCCTTTCTGTGCACTACCTTTTTCGTTAGTAGAACCGGTTTTTGCAAAACCCTTTCTGTGCACTACCCTTCCGTAATGAATGTACCTTTTCCCGCCCCAAACACGGAGGACTACTTCGCCCCACGTCGTGAAACGGGCGGCCGGGTGCCCACGTGTCGACTTGGCCCAGCGTCAACGAGGGCGCTTGCAAGCGGCTGAGTCGCTCCACGCACTCCAGGGCCGTGGGCCGCGCGCTGGGCGCGGCGTGCCAGGCATCGAGCAACAACTGTCGGAGCTCTTTCGTGCGCACGAGCTCGGGGGCCTTGGTCCCCAGTGGCGACTGGTGTCTTATTGGGTTGAAGGCGACTGGTGTAGTAGGTTAGGCTTGGTCTCTGGTGTCTAGGTGACTGGTTTGTGTCCAGTTGAAGGCGACTGGTGTCAGTGTTTGTTTGGGGGTGAAATGAGATTAAACATGAACCCCAGGGCTCCTGTCCCACATCCTCAGGTGAAGGTGGCTGGGGTGGGTCTGTCCGGGTACCAGGGGGGGGGTTGGAGATGGGACAGGAGCCGCAGGGAAAATCGGGCGAAAGAGGATCACCAAGGCTATCGTTGGAGGCCATCGCGGGAGGCCATCGTTGGAGACGCCACGTAGCTACTTGCCTGAGGCAGGGCGAGGGAGGATAACCAACCAACAGAGGTTGAACAACCCCGTACAACCCCAGGGTCCATCGAGTCAGTCTGATCGTGTCATTGGGGAGTTCCGTGTCGCACGAAACGTGTTGCACGAAAAGTGAAGGGGAGTTCCGTGTGTTTTAAAAAAAGCGATTTCCTAGCACTTCCAATGGGTGCCCTGTCTGGAGGCCTGTAAGTAAGGTAGCAGGGTAGTCTAGAATTTGTTTGAACATGTTTGAACAACGTGTCGCGATGCTGCACCAAATGTCAGGAGTCCAACAGTCCAACACAACATGTTGCGATGTTCGTGGGGAACAAACACGAAATCATCGTGAACGCCAACTTCTTGGCATTCCAAACAAACCATGCCATCCAACCATGATGAGTTCAGGAACTGTACCGATACTGCAAATATCTATAAATCTGTGCAGTTCCAAACATTTCAATTTTGCACCCTCTTCATGTCCAACACACACACACACTTGGCTTCGAAACCATGTGAATACATGTCAATACCGGGGTTTCAAGAAGCAACACTGACTCCCTCTGCTCAAACATCGTTTGAACTTTGGAGACAACAAAAGAGCAGGAAAGTTCTGTAAGGTCGCTTGCAAATGTAGTTGGAAGAAGGGTTTAGTTGGAGGTAGGTGGAAATACGTACACGTCCATGAACCGACGAGGAAGTGGAATTTGCCTGAACAAGAGGAAGTTCATGAACATGTTGGTTCGTGATAGAGTAATTAACATCATGGAATGGGTAGGAAAAAAGAACAAAGCACAGCGCTTCATCATTCCGCTCAGAAACCAAAAACGGGCGCGTCTGCTGGCCTCGCTGTCAGCTGGAAAGAAATGGCAGGGACAGTGGAGACAGTCAGGTCCAGACAGCAGTGCCATTGAAGAATGGGATGTTTTTGATACTTTGTTACGATGAGAAGGATGTTAGGAGTGATGTCACTTAAGGATGGGGTGATGTTGATCTCTATTACACCAATAAATGCATGGATCATCTGATATCATCTGTAAGTACTTGGAATGATGGGAGACATGCACCATGTTCCACAGGGCCATGTGGAACTTCCACCTTTGCTGGAGTCAGGGTAGTAGGGAAGCAGGATTCTCACTCCGATGAAAAAACACCCCATGCAAGTGCACACTTCTGTCCAATATATCCAATATATAAATATATATATATATATCCCAAATCAATTGCCATGGAGTTGACCTTTAAGAAGACAAGTGGTCGCGGGGCAATAGCAAACAACCTGAAACCAAGAAAGGTTGACATCATCACCGGTTTTGTCACCGTACTTTCCAATCCAGAGCTTGAACCTTCAGACTTCACATACTGCACATACTTCAGACTTCACATACTTCAGACAGTGTAGACGTGGCGAAGATGAACATCGACACCGGAACCGGTTCGGCCGGTATGGACACCGGACACAGGATCGGATCCGATCCGAATGAACCAACCCCTGTCGGGCGGCTTCTTCGGCCGTCGACGTCTCGACACCTCGAGAGAGCGCAAACGAGGACCTTCCGACCGAACGACGCCGGTCCGGATCGACGGAAGCGAACGGCGCAGCGTAAAAAAAAACCGGATGAACAGGTCGAGTCGATGGGATGAACATCGCAGACCTGGGACAAAGAAAATGCACTTCAAACGCACTTCAATCTCCTTTCAAACTCTTTCATATCTTGGAGTTGCCCACTTCGGAGGTGGAGGCCTTCCGCCTCGATTCCTTTGGACCGTCCGCCTGCGCGGTACGCGCGCACAACCTTGCGCGGATCCTGGAAGGTATGGAAGGGCCTCGGTGGGCGGATCCTCCGTTGCCGGAACCGGGTGAACCGGCGCAGAACCGCCGCAGAACGGCGCGGAGTCGAGGAGAAAAACGCCCTGGAAGAGACCCATGGAACCTGAAAAGTACCGCCTGTGTTGCATGGTAATTCGGAAAATCGTCCTCCAGTCTGGTCCATGCCATCGGGTTCCATAGTTAGTCTTCCCGGGCGTCTGTGTTGATTGGTTCATATTGGTTCATACCTGACCGGACTATGGCTAAGGGGTTGCTTGTGCGCTCTGCACTCTTTCTGACTCAGTATCAGTCCTCGCCGTGGCGGAACGGATTCAACGGCAGCTCCGAACGGCCGGCGCGCCCAAAGCATCCGGAATGGGACTGGAAGTATTTGTTTATACAGTTTTTGTCATAAAATGCCAATGAAGTCACCTCATTCCATGAACACTCACCCAATCTCTGAATTAGACTGGAACAGTTGCATTTGGGCTCATAAATCAGTCCTAAGGTCTGGGTAAGGTGATGATATAGCAGTCTCATCCGGAGGTCCGGTGGGGCACAATTTGTGACACTGCTCATGTTCGAAACCGTGGTGGTTTGGTGCCGTTTGGGCTCCAGTCCCACATCTGAAACTTGGCTGTCCACAGGTCCTTTAAAGTTTAACCATTAAAGTGACTTTATAGTGGTTTAGCAAAAGATCCCTTGTAAGGACCACCGAACCTGAGGATGTAAGTGGGATGTAAGTGGGATGTACGACACATCCTGAAACAAATCTAGATGATCGATCTCAGCATCTGAACCAGCTGAGAAGCACAATTCCTGGATATATTATAATGATATATACTGTATATATAAGTACACTTATATACATCTGGAGATTCACATGCAGCTCTCGCAACCCCCGAAGTAGAGGTCTTTTGGCCCCTCGTCCCATGTCCCCTTCTCTCCCCGTCTCGTGCTTCTTTTCGCGTACTCCCTGATGGATGACCAGCTGCCAGCTTTGGCCGCCTAGTCTCTTCCGCACAGTCTCCCCGACTGTCACGACAGTCAACCACCATCCAAGGGACTGCCGTCCTGAGAAGATGTAGTAGAGAATCAAGCTAAAAGCATAGATGTCAACTTTTTCATCGAAATCCTCCTGGCAAGACTTTTTGGGAGGCTTCGATTGCGGATCATGGATTGTTCGCAACGTTTTGATCGAGTGGTGGTCGAATAGGAAGGAAAAACGCTGAAATTGATGAACACAAGAATATGTATCCAAGAATATAGACATCAAAGTCAATCCGGGTCATGTATAATATATATATATATATATTATATAGCCAATCTCCTCATACTCCGCTGGGTTGTTGCGCTGGTGGGAACACAATGTCTTTGTGTGAAGCGCGATCACGCTTTGGAACTGGACAAAACACTGGCGAACGTTGTCCACAGCAAATGGCGAACGCTTGTTCAACCATCTCCTATGTCTTTGGGGAAGAACAGGGGCAAGACTTGCATCCCCTTTTTGGGATCCACCTCGATTGGAGACAAGCTCTTATATCCTATTAATGCCTTTGTTTCGAAGCCATTCCAAGTCCCAAAACCGTGTCGTTTTTGTCTGTTAATGCAGGTTTGAATCAATTCCAATTGACCCGTTTGCCGACCTCGCTCCTGTCCATGGATCCCTGTCCACCCCATCCGCTCCATCCACCCGCAAAACACCCAGCCCACCACCGAGACACGCCTTGCGTGCCACCTCGGGAGCCATGTAGCGCCAGGTGCCCTGAAGACCCATCTTACCAGGGAGCTTCGTGCCGCGAGGCCTAGGCGCGACGGCGTGGCGCGACCCGGCGCGGTGCGGAGGAGAGGCCCGGTGGCGGATCCAGAGGGCATGAGAGGCCAGATGTGACGTGCTACAGATCCAGTTCTTCCAAGTGGGTCATCTCTCGGCAACTGCACCACTGAAGCACCACTGCGTTGGGGAAACAGGCCACAGGTTGGCATGATGTTCTGACCGCATGTATGGAATAGTTATATATATACTATTAATTACTATTAGGCTCATCAACTTGAATTGGCTCAAGGAACCGGAAAAACCATATTCCCCACAAGGGCTTGAATGACTTTAATCCATAGGGAAAATAGAAAAATCACCTTAAGCAAAACCAGGTCCTGGGGAGTACATGGATGTAACTATTCCAATCCCCTGGCACCCCCATGGATGGTCTGGGTTTGGAGATCGGCGGAGGTCACGAACTGAGAGACTCCGACGAGAGGTGACGACCTCTGAAGAGGTCCTTTTGAATGGGATGTCAGGCTCCCTACACCTCCAGTCGTACCTCCTCAGGTTCGGTATATAACTGGACCCTCCTGGCACCCACCCGGGCCCCCGTCGTCCCACCTTCAACGAAACGGTACGACCGGAGGCCTAGCTATAGGGACCTGTCCATCCCATCGACGACGTCACGGCACCACACGTCCACCGATCCACGGTGGTGCCGCTCGTCCAACGAAACTGGACCAGCTGTGTCTCATCGAACACCAGCGGCCAGCGGGCTGAACACGACCATCTTTCAATCAGAGAAATGGAATCAGGAGATTGACAGGATGAAAGGTAGAGGTTTAGCCAGCGAAACAGATGCAACCGTGGCACACATGGGAAACCGGATGGAAGCGGACCGGAATAGTGTTCCTGCTCCCTGGATCACTTAAACCATGTTATACCATGGTCAAGGAATTCCGAGGCAATACCTTCGCAATTCCGTGTCAATACCGGTCATTCAACCCTGTATCTACCTGTGGATGGAAGGAGCCATGTATGGAATGGTCACCTACATGAGGGTCATAAATGGGGTATAAATGATTGCATGTAACCATGCCAGTCCCATGGATGGTCTGGGAAAGTTGTTTGATCCTCACAATCCCCCAGTTTGGGATTGCCAATTCCAAACCACATGTACAAAGGATCACCTTGGGAATTACCCAAGCCGGTTTTCCTTGCCTGTGTCCCGAACCCAGACCGAAATCTTTGAAGATCTGAAAGGCAGAGGGACCAGTGTCCTGCTATGAAGGTCCAAGGAAGGGGTAGGTTGATGAGCAGATCGGCACCCCACTTTACACCCAGGCTCATCTCCATCGCGAGGCCAAAATCGCCCAGCTTCACCTGTTTGAGTGCTTGGAACAAGCACTCAGGGAAAAAAGCGACGCTCTGGTGCGCAGAAACCAAGTGCCTACAAAATGACTGTATTCTTGGGTGACTTCAGACTGATTCATAGCTATGTGAGCTAAGCATCTGCAGCAAACTTGTGTTGTTCATTGTCTCTTTTCCACCTACCACCACCACCAACACCAAATCACCCTGTATTTAAGACATGTTAAACACTCATTCATACTCTATACTATATATATAGGGTACGTAAATAAGAAGGTCAAAGGTGCAGTTCATCGGAGATCGTCATCCTTACGGAGCCATCATCCATCTAACCGGCTCTGACCGCCAACGAGCAAGCGGTGTGTTGTGACGGACAACCACTTAGAACAACAAGAATTGTCCCAAATCCCAAACCCTTTTACTTGGAGAACCAAAAGGTCTGTTTGCACAAATTCCAGGGCTTAGAACATTGTCATGTTCTTAGATGACATGCTTAATCCCTGTGTCTAAAAACATCTACATCACTTAGAACATCATTTCATATGCCTATATGAGGATGTTATTCTATTGAAGCGCAATTGTCCTCAATGTTTTTAGCCTTACGCTTAGAACATCCCTGACCAGGGAAAATCTTGCAAAAGTCTTTCCAAACAATGTTCTAAGTGGTTGTCCGTCGCTATACAGTACTCTGCGCTGAATCTGATCACCCCAGCCGGAGGTTTTCCTCGACCTGAACGAGTGCGCATTCGCTGGCAAGACACCTCGAGGTCCTTCGTCAGAAACATGTTCAAAGGCTTCCTTAGGCGGACGGCGGACGGCGGACTTCGGAATAGGGTGAGTTCTTGAAGCCGCATGAGTTCAGCCCAAACATGCATGAGTTCAGCCTAAATAGTGGACCTTGTCCGGAACATCTCGGCCTCATCTTCCTCTGTCGCCTCTGGGACCCACATGCCATTTTGTGGATGGCATTCGCCCGTTTCGGCAGCACGATCCACCTTTCTTTGAATCAAGGGCCACGTGCCACGTGGTGTCATTATTCCAACCAATGTCTCTCCGGCGGCATTTAAGGGACTGTTTCCTACCTTCTTTCATGTCCCTAGAGCTCCACTACATACTCAAACGAACAAAACAATAAACTGACCCCCCAAACCCTTCCTATAGAAGTCTTGGAAGGGCATTCAAGCCAAATAAATTGGACGATCATTCTAGAATATTCTAGCGGATCCACCTCCCCCCAAATCAACGCCTGTGGCAAGAGTGACGCCGAACTTCTCGCCGGGCATCAAGTCCCGGTGCACGATTGGCAAGTCCCGCTCGTGGAGGTAGGCCAACCCCTGAGCCGTGCTGGCAGCCCAGTGAAGCGCCAAGCAAAAGCTTGGGCGCCAAAAACCATTGAGGCAGCGAAGGCTTTGCTGGAGCATATAGGTCCTCAGATTTGGGGGATGAGCGCTGTGACTTCATGCATTCCGATGCGGAGGGTGGAATGGAGGAAATAAGTATATTATAAGTTATAAAAGAGTAAAACATAGTAGGTTCAAGTTGAAGGAACTTCAATACAGTCTGGAGCATCTGTTTTTTTTCATCCAGTCCATACTGTATGCAGCTACCCGTGAGACACACAAATTCAAAAAAACAAGAAATTGAACTATCCCTCAAGTGAATACAACACATCCGCCAATCTTCGGAACATGCTCGTTCAAAGTTGTTTGCCGCCAAGCAAGGAAATGTTCGATTGAGGTCAACAAAATGAACCATGGGACCCACGCGAGTCTCTTTTTCACAATTCCATCCACAAGCCTGACCTTTGGCTTGGACCCCCAGGGAAAAATACAGTGTAGGAGCTATCTCAGTAGTGATCTTTCTCTCTCTCTCTCTGCAAATTATAGAAACACATAGAAACCAGCTGAGCATGCTCAGCATCCATATTTATACTCAGGATAATTAATGACCAGTCATTCTAGAGGAACTTGCTTGAAAAACCTTTCATAATGGTTGGTTCATTGGTTGTCCTCCTTAGCCCTACTGGAAACAGGTAAAGTCAGGCTCCCAATGAAGTGCTTCTTCAGTAAAGGCACTCAACGTCCTGCTTGAGCATGAGCTCGGTCAGCATCATCGGTGAGGAGATGTCAAGACTAGCACCCACCAGCTGCAAGAGTGAGGGATGATTGATCTTGCTGAGGATCTGAACCTCGTGCATCAAACCCTCCATCCTGAGTTCGCGGGGCGGCTGGCGATTCATCCCGTCAAGGCAGTCTTGACTAGCTACACCAGGTGTGAGTAAAAGAGATGCGGCCATGAGACTATTTTATGACTCTGCCAAGCCCCACAACTGGCGAGTCATGAGTGTAAAGTTGCCCCATCTATTCCTGAAAACCACATGAATGAACCTGTTCCAAATCTTGAGTAGAATTGGTGGTGAGTGGCGAAGAAGAAAAATTGTTCGTGTCAAAGGCATCTGAGACTACCCAAAACAAGAAGCTGCTCCTTATTCGAGCCTGATATACTCCCTGGAATTATCATGGAAATGGGGTCATGGCCAGGTAAGGATTGACCATTTTTCTCTACAAACCGGTGGTTTTCCGCCTCCATGAAGGTTCCAGGGAGTGTATCCGATATCAAATGTCAAATGGATTCGAGTCCTGCACCTGGTCGTGGGTGTTTGATCTCAGTTGGATCACCTGTGAACTTCTAAGGCTTAGGCCACCGCGCAACCGCAGGGCCGGACTTGAAGCTGCAGCCCCCCTACGATCCCTACGTGCAAAGTGGTTAGAGATGTAGAAAAAAAACTCCCAAGTCAGGCGCTCCTTCTCATTCCTTCTCCAACCTTGGGGTGTCAGGGCTCTTTTCTTCCAAGCATCTGTCGTTCTGCCTTCTCCGACGTGCTGTCGAGCCTGAGAGCTCCGCGAACGGCTATAGGGAGGTCCGGACGAGCTCCGGACGCGAACAGCGAGCGCCTCGGCGTTCAGGTGGCTGCCGAACGGGGGTGGCAAACCGGGCGCTCCCCCACCCGGCCTCACGGTCGCTCCCGAAAGGACCCCTCACGGTCGCTAGAGCTTGGGCCGTGGTACCCTCGCCTCACAGGGTCCGCCTGCGCCGTGGTACGGCGCGAACTGGTGTTTCTCAAAGGCACGGTGTTTCTCCTGCTCTGTAAATGTTCCCACTTCATCCATCATGACCAGACCCACATCATCATACATCATCAAGAAAGAGAGACCAGCCAAACCAATGGTACAAGAAAAGCATGGACTCAAGCTATCTTAAACTTATCTATTGGCTCTTGTTGGCAGGGGATGGTAGGTGGGTCTCCCTGTTCTCCATAGATTGCCGTCCTTAGGTCTGAGTGTTGCTCCC
>CAXAMN010000159.1:275095-329034 GCA_963970005.1 Durusdinium trenchii
GGTCATCCTTTCGGGAACATGTTCCACTGATTATTTCAGGGAGTGTAGTGTTCTTACTGGGTCAGGTCAATAAATATCACACCACACCCACAAAACAACAGAAGTCTGGCCAGAACCACCGGCTGCACCCTCCGGGAAACTGTAGCATCTTCTCAAATCAAATCCAGCATCTCTCCATGAATTGAACGCCCAAAGTCTGACTCCGGCATGACCGATGTAATACACACAAAAACACGGCCAGAAGTTCCAGACGATCCTTGTCATGAGTTCTGGAGGACCTTCTATATAGAAGTCATATGACAAAGTCGGGTCCTTGTCATTCCCAGAATTTCCAAGATCCAAGCGGTCTTCGGTTGCTTTGCTTCACGTAGGTGTGAATCATCTAGAATCATATAGACACCCCAATGTGTTCCAAGAACCATACAGAACCACCACACAAAAAATGTTGGTTGTTTCCTTTTTCAAAGAAGGAACCTTGTGATTTCTCCGTCTTTTCTTTGTTTGTCTCCATTTGCCTCCATATCATCGTCCGTGAAACCAATTCTATGATCGAGATTCAGATCTGGGCCGAACCAAGCGGTCCCGCGTCCGGACAGCGAAGGCGCGAGGCAACGCGAGGGGCGAGGTGACACTCCGCCAGGTTCCGCGCTCCGGCCCGCCCTCGAGCACCGGTCTACCGATGGCCGGGTCCAAGAGGTGTCTGTGTCGAGCCGAGAAACTTCACTTCTTTGGCAGCCACCAATCGCTCGTGCCAGCGAGCTACATAGATCTGGGCACGTTCTTCAGTGGCCGACGCGGGTCAAGAATGGGCGCCCCAACACCGGATGCAGTTCAAGCATAGTTGTCCGAATGAATACCGAATACACACTAAAAAATATGTTAGGCCTGAAAACGATGCTGACTATCTGGAATCCCAAACAAATGGTTGCTCCAAAACTGCTTGCTTGAGACCCTTTACATAACAAGTAGTTGTTTGGGGAAACCGACCCTTTTGCTTATGATTGGGACTGGGTTTCCAGGTAGTGGTGTTTATGAACTGACCCTTTTGATGCTGGAGATCCTATCCAGACCGAAGTGAACCCCGAGGTCGGCAGAAATAGGACATTTCTGAGGGATTTTTCTGGGAGAGTACTGTAGGTCTTCCATCAGGGTCGCCTCATCCCAACAATCCAAATCCGACTTGTGCTGTGGCACGATGGGTCACACGTGATATGGTTTCTTGGAACCTGGATGATGGTGCCAATGGTGCTTGAGGGGTGTTCCTTCCTTCGAAATCACCTTCGATGTGGCGGGTGCTTAGCTTCGGCCGCGGACGAGGCGGGGAGCTTTGGGGGGAAACCCCAAATCAGGATGATCAAGGGTCCTGATGACTGCTTGGAGGTAGCAGCTAAAGCAAGATCCTTAAACTCGGCTATAATGAGTCTTGAAGGCATCTAATGGGATATTGTACCTGCTTGCTGGCGTTAAACGGGGTATTAGCGATGGTGCCAAAAGTACCTGGGAAAAGGGCATAACAAACCCATTGAACACATGGTACATCACATGTGCGACATGTGTCCCTCTTGGGTGGGATAGTCTCCATCAATGTGACAATATGTTAATGCTTGACCTTTACCTGAGATTATCGAAGAAAGAGTGGAGAAAGGAGGGACGCGAAAAGGAACACAGAAACAGAAACAAAAACTGCAACCACACGAAACACTGTGAGCAAAAATATAAAAGAACAACAACCACAAGCAACAAAATAAGGCAAAATACACACAGAGACCTGGTAAAGCATGGTAAAGCCAGCACAGGGCAATTTGATTTTCTGTGGAGTCTATCATGAACTGGACTCGCCACAAAGCTCCATCGGTTGGAAGTCGCCGCCTTGCTCGTGAAGGTGGAGCAAATCTCCTTCTCTAAGACCACCTGGGCAGATTGAAGACCGCACCAGAAACAAGCTACAGTCCGATCAATCGCCCACATGATGGGGATTTGATTAATATTATATATATATGATATATATAAAAGTAGATTTCCCTGTAAACAGGTCTCATTGCTTTGCATTTGGGTCTTTCAATTCTCGCGCTCAGCCACACTGACCATACCACATTGCCCACACGCAGTCAGATACTGTTTTTCTTCTTTCTTCAGCTTTCAGTGAGACGAATCAGCGCCCCCGCTGTCTCCAACACTCAATTGGACAACACCTTGATGGAAGATGGGAAATTTTAGGAAATTGGATTGAATTTCGATTCGTGTCTTTGAAATCTTAATCATGGCCAGCTCTCTCAAAAAGTCGGCCTGGCACGCCGAGCCAATGCAACCAGAATCTCCACTGCGTCCAAACACTTCTGATGGTTGACACGTTTTGATGCTAATGAGATCATCAATTCTGCCAACACACTTCCCCGCCCGCCCACGCCTTCATCAGCCCTGTTCATCGTAGGAGCCTGTGCTTGCCCGGCGCCGGTGGACGGCGCCGGCCACCAGCAGGATATTACGGTACAGCAAACCGAAATGATATTGCGCAAGGGGGGGATACCACGAAGAGGATATTACGCAAAATGGGCACAGAATCACTAGTGAGCATGCGGAATGTCGTAATGTCCTTACGTACAACCCCGCAGAACATACTACCTAGTGGCCCACTGAATTGTGAAAGTCCCAAGCTGTGACGGCAAGTATTCAAAATTATGTGGTTCTTATGGTTTCAACAATCACTGCCAGTCTGGAAAATTGGTTCCGAGTTAGTTTGTTGAAGCATTTGAACTAGCACCAGCCCAAGTCCAAACTCTTGCAAGCCTTCACGTCAAACAGGTGAGTCAGAGCGCTAAAGGCCTCAAGAAATCTTTGGATTGAGTGTTCAGCCTACTTCCCTACCACCACGGTGTGACTTGCACTTGCACTGGAACACAGTGTTTAGCACCATTTTTCTCACCAGGCAACCCCTCCGGGTGAGGTAATCCCTGACTCTAAACTCGACCCCTCGACGCTTTCAGCATTCAAATCTGGATCTCCAACTTGGTGATTGTTATGCATTGGGTTCAGACATCAGAAATCAGGGGTGGCTGTGTTGGTTGCGCACTTGCGCTGACAATGATTTGGAACCACGCAACTCTATTGCAAACCTAGCCACCCTGAGCATAAATCTCGTGAGTAAGCTTCTCCAGCCCAAGCTTCCGGTGGATGCAATCGCGCACAATCAGTGCAATCAGAGCCCATCAATCAATCGATAAATCAATCATTCAACTACTCAGTACGAAACTATCGTCACAGTGAATCAATTCAATCATATCTATCACATCACTATTCATCAAACAAATCTAACAATCAGGCCCTGCGCGTGACATCCCAAACGAAGTGTAAACGATGCTGGGCCAACCTTGGAAGATCATCAGCTAATGCCCAACAGCCGCCATCGCAAGCCTCCAGTGAACGATCAAACACGTCATGTCCTCATTCCCACAAATGTTCAACAAAGCTGGGCCTTGGAATTCAAATGGGAATGGTCACAAGACTTGAACCAAAAGGATCAGTCATTAATTTGCTAAATATACCGATTCCTGAACGCTGTCATGGTTGAAGGGGTCGTTCTAAGGTTCAATGCCTGTTTTAGGCTATTCCTAAGCTTGTCCACCTAAAGGACAAAATTCATGCCATGCTCCATGGCTGGCTTGGGGTCAATCAGACCAAGACATTTTTTTTCAATATCATCATCGGCTGGCTGCTCATGAGCCTGCATCTTCTGCTTGTCCTGGCCGTGCTGATGCTGGTGCAGAATTCCTTGGTTCGCCTGCAGAGGCTGCTGATGGCTGCGAGGTCGTTGATCCTGCATTTGCCACCTGCCGCTCCAACCCAAAGGAGTAACCCGTGGCATCTGGCGCGAAGGTAGCGCGGGCGGTGGACAAGAAGAACTCGTCCAGGCACCCCATCAATAGCATTGAACGATGCTGCTCGCGGAAGACCTTGGGCCGAACTTCAAACCTTCAAACCTTGAGAAAAATGTAAAAAGGTTGAGCTACAATTGTCAGGTGACCAGAAAATAGATGAAAGATTTACTCAAAACAGGCTAGGCTGCAATGTGCGGGGCATAGGTCAAGTCCAACGTCCACACTAATCTCGGCAGCACTTTTGCGCCAAAGCAGCAGGCCCAATTTTGGAACTCTAAGGAAATTCCCTCATCTGCCATGCGCCACTTGCCAACTGACCCAATCGCTGGATTCTGGCTCTTCGTCAGCCTTCCAAAGGTGATTGGTCCTCCAGCGGCAGCTCATCATGAGATTGAGGTGGCCGGCCCAACAAGTGATGTCCCACCTCCTCTATGAGATCAGCCGGCTGGCGCGGTCCGCCATAGCGGAGGCCCTCTGCCGAGAAGTCATTTCTTCCTGGTCAGACCCTTTCCGCTCACGCAAGTAGCACCATTCACGCCACCGACTTGCACGATGGTCTTTAAACTTCAAGATCCATGTCTTCTCGCCGGGCTGGTGCACCTCCCTGTGAAGCTGTGGGTCCAGGTGGATGTCCATGGCTTGGCTGGCAAGGTGAAGTTCGAAGAATTGTTCAGGTCAAATAAGGTAACTTGTCAGAACCTTGTGAGCAAATTGCTATGTAATATGACGAGTTAATGTGTTCATTCTCTTGGTTATCAGACTGAGGTCATAATGCAATGTACTATTCACCCGAGACCTGATGGCAAAATGCCTTCGGAAGGAACCGTGAAAGAACACCAAGAGAACCATCCTGGCATTTGCAGTGTCCCAGTGTACCTGTCCCCACCTTGGCGCCTCCATCCACGAGCCCCAAGGTTGCTCGCCATGCCAGCCTTTGAAAAGGTTCAAGTACAAAGTCCAAAAACAAATTCTCAAATTCTCAAAGTCAGGTCAAAAATATTCAGAAATAAATTCTAATTGACTATTAACTATCCAGCATCCTATCAACTCAATTCCCAACCCCGCCTCCAAGCGATACCAAGGCATGAAGACAGCAACGTTTGATCAAACTTCGGACGCGCTGCAAAAGTGTAAGGCCTATATGTAATGTTATGACTCCTGAATGTAATGAAATCCATGAAATAAAAGAATACAGTAGAGTGAGGCTGGGAATCCGATTCAGATTGAACATCCCAACCTCCCCAAGTCACCAAACAACGGAGTCCATCGCGGTGTGACTCCATAATATCTGGTGTCTCAAACGTCGGCTTCGGATGTTTCCTGGTCCGCTCCGGTTCTAGTCGCAGAGTGAGTTGTGATCGATACGGACCCGCGGGAGGGAGGTATGGGTGGTTTATGGACACCTCTTTGGAACTACTTGGCACCATAGGCACGACCCGGGGTGAAGACCTGGGTGGAGTTGAAGACCTCTTTTGAATTGTTTTGACATAATTTCAGAGAGGAACACCCGTCTTTTCGCAAGAGCCAACACTGAAGGTGAATGTTTCTGCTTTGCAAAAGATCTTAAAGACGTGGAACAAAGGATTTGCAAGGCAGGCTCTCAGGCTCTCAACCTGGTTGAGAGGATCAGGTCTGCTTTGACGGAACTGATTGAAATTATTTGAAATTCATTGAATCAGCTCACTCAGGTCTTCTTCTTTGGTGCTCCCGTTTCTTCTCCTGTCACACCTCTGACGGTAGACTGTTAGACCCCTTGGCACCCACCCCAACTACCTTCACTTGAGGATTTCGAGCCCGAGGTTAAAGAACCCTATATAGACTATGTCCCATAACCCCAGGTTACGGATCCTATTTATTTCTCACCTGCCCTCGCCTCCTCGCACCTGGCCTCCTCCACATCGATCAGCAAGCCCTTCTCCTTCAGCTCACCGCTCCGCTCGAAGGGCCGTTCCGCGCAGCGGGTGTCCAGCGAGGCCGTTCCGCGCACGGACGTTCCGCCAGCGCCGCAGGTGGTGGGCTGCTCGGAGAGCTGAAGAGAAGGACACGTCCTGGGCCGGGCGGAGACGGTTTCTGGGCGGTGTAGCATCGACCTGTCGATGCTCCACAGCATCCGTGGGCAACATCGTCAGACATTTGTTGCTGTGCCTCACTGTCAATCTGTGGAACAAATCAAGCTGCCAAGGGCGCACCGGCACAGATGCTATTGGTCCACAGTTGCGCTAGGCTGGTCTACAGCTATACCCAAACGCTCCATGGGACTGCCATAGGACCATAGGACTGCCGATCAGTTCGGGTGGTTGACCTGGGGCAATGGGGTGGCAGTCCTATGCCAGTCCCATGGGATATACCCTCTCGGCCCCATGGTCAATGAACCCCCAGATCACCTGAAAGCGCCTAACTGACGCGTGATCCCTGCCGGCTTTCCTGACGCGCTTTCTCCAGGATCCCGGGTTTCCCAGTTGGGCTTGCAGGTGAAGGAACCCACTAAACCAGGGGCCTGGTCATGTTTGGAAAGGGTTCCCAGCGAACAAACGTCGAACGGGTTCTCCGCTGGGGAACCTTCCGGCCACGGCCACGACCTGGGGACCGACCTATCCGATCGAAGACCGGACCTGAGCGTTCCACGAGGTCGACTGCGAAGAAAGCCCGAGTGTCTTTGGGAAGAAAGCCCGTTCCTCAAACCTTCCACTCGTTCCGCTCGAACTGGGTGTGGCCTCGCGAACCCGATGGCGGGGTGCGGGTGGGTTTAAACATATGACTTCGATGAGGATCTCCTTTAAGTCCAAACCATCGGGACTGTGTCATCGTGACCTACATGGATGGGGCATGAAAACCGTGAAAACATGGAGGAAGTGATGGTAGCTCTTCCAGTATGGATCCACCGAGTTGGCCCGAAACCGAACCCGAAGAACGCGAGGACACTACCCGGACCGTATCCACCGCTCGAAGCGAAACAAGCGGCGACCCGGAGAAGGCAAAACATGGCAAAACGCAGTAGGTGCATGTTTGTAATAAGCTCGAAGCTTCAGGAATCGTGAAACATGAGTTGTGGAAAGCACCTTAAGATGAGTTTGCCTGAAGTTTCCCCAAGAGCATCCAATAACATAAGTTCCCTGGTTTCCAGCCTAGATTATATAATAATATATAAACAAATTGTTAAACAAATGTTTGATGTCTATACTGACCACAATGTCACAAGCTTGTGAGCGGAGGGCGGATGTTAAACTGGGATCTGTGGGAATAAAACGACCGAATGTCACTGTAGGGGGCTACTGAAACAAGCTTTCCCTCTCTACCTTCTACATCCGGGTCTTCTGGGAATCTCCAATTCATCAATCATCATCTCCCTATTCCTCAGCTTTTCTCAGCAAACTCTCCCATCCTTTTCCCGCCATCTCGGTGAGACCTCGTCACTGCGCGAGCACCACGCCGTCACGCCCGGCACCGGCTCCGTGCGCAGCGGATCCTCCGCGCATGCTTCGCTCGAAGAGGCGGCGCCCATGGCACTCGGACGCGACGTCGCCGCTTTTGGCGTTGGTCGCCCGGTGGGGAGGAACCGACGTGGCCGGCTGAAAGCGGCGCAAAACGGGGTGCCGGGACTGTTCGGTGCGCAGCGGTTCCGACGTGGGATGCTGTAGGGGAGGAGGTTTCTCAAGGTGGTGGTGGGTCCTGAGCGGTGCGGTTTTCGGTGGTCAACTAGACCCACAGCCAGGTCACGGTGAGCACAAGAAGAGCATCAGAAATACCCAGAAGTGGCCATTGTGGTCGACCTTCCGAAGTCAGACCTTTCAGCAGGTCATGTAAATCCCCCCAATAGTGGGAACAAAACGGGCATGGACAGTTGGTCAAATGTTGCAAGTTGTGAGTAGTGAGTCTCTCGGCGCAACTGGCGCCTGCAAAATTCCCGGAACAACGCGCCTGGGAATCCCCTGCAGGGTCATCCCCCCTTTCCTTGACCCAGAGGTCTCTCTTCTGCGGTGCTTGACCCAAAGGTCTATCTTCCCCAATTTCGGAGACCCGGTTCGAAAACACCCAGACTTCAAAGACCCTTAAGAATGAATGGTTGACCTTGTGACCATCTTCTATAGATTATAATGAAACAATAGGCAGTGCGTTGTTCGAATCCGGGAATAGACATGTCCGTCTGTTCGCACCGTGCCCCCCCTACCGTTCGATTCACCCTCAGTCCGCAAGGACGTCGGTCAGGGACGTCTCAAAACGACCCTCCGACAGCTGGGGTGATCCTAGATATCCCAAGAAGAAGCAAGTGCCGATGTTGGAAATACACGAAATCTATGGATCCACTGGCACCCCCTGAGAAGGTGATTGGGCACTCTTTTGTGCATTTGAAGGGTCCAGTCGTACCGAACCTGAGAAGGTACGTGGATCCATAGGGCTAGCTATTCCATAGGGCTAGCCAGCATGTTCCTGGGCAACCCATGCTCCTAAGGGGTTAGACTTCGACATATTTTAACATTGATTGAGGACCCCATAGTTCTCTATCATAGGATCTCTAGATTCAAACAAGGGAAAACACTGCCAGGAAAAGCATATAAAATTGAACTCGCATCAATTTATCTTCCCCACCATCTCTATTGGCCTGTGTCTCTTCCTTAACTTCCCCAGTCTTCCAGTCAGGAACACTTCCCCAGTCTTTCTTCCGTTTCCACCAAAACAAAACCTAACCTTTCGCCACAAAAAAACTAAACCAAAACACCCTGACATCAGCTTCGCCGAACGCCGAAAAACCGGAACCGCCGGGGGTTTCGGGCCGGGTGTCCCCAACGCGGCCCATCTTCCGCGGCAGCTTCAAGTGCCCAGGCGACCTCGACCGAGCGCGGTGGCAGAAACCGTTGCTTTCAAGCCGTCCCACAAACGCCGTGGTGTGTTTTAATGTGTACTTCATGTTGACCAATTTATAAATGGACCGTGAATAATACCATGATTTGTCAAACAATGCTGACAATTTTTGTTTACGGTCAACCTTTTTGTTTCAAAACTTCCTGGATGTCTGATTTGGCTGGAGCATTTGTCCTTTTAACATGTCGTATTTGAGCATTGCCATTTGTAAACTGAAATCAACCCACAAAGACTACCCCTCACAAGCAGGGCTCACAAGCAGCCCAAACCTTCAATTACTCCAGACCTCAAATAATACTAAACAAATCCTGGCTGGTTCTTTGGGTGGTGGCCTCTCTTTTCATTTTCTTTCATTTGCCTTTCATTCTTCATGTTCCTTTTGTTTCCATTTCTTTCGTGTTCTCATGTCCCTTCCATGTCCTTTCCTTTTACTTTCATTTCCCTTCTGGATTTCACAGACCCTTTTCTGGGTCTCCATTTGAGGCTGAGGGGGAGGGGACTATTTAGAGGCTGACATCAGGCCATGTCTCTGCTCAAATTCCTGTCCTTCCTTGAGTACTTTGCACTGAGTCCACTGGCGTGTCCAAAAAAGAGCATCAACTCCATTCAACTCCCCCCCAAAAAGAGCATCAAGGCTCGTCTTACATCTTATATACCCGATTTGAATGTGATCTGGGGTGTGTGTAAAAACATACCAACAAAAATAACACTGAAGACTGAAGAGTAACACTGTCCTTGTTGTCGAATGGGTCGCGGATCTTTGAATCCGCTCCTCCGTCGACCAATCGACCCTGGTTCAGCAGACGAAGAGCGACGTCGACTCGACCGATGTCGACGTGTAGGGATAGCGTTGAGAGAACGGAGAACGTCTGTCAGAACTGCAGGTTCTCCCGCATCAGAATCCAACATGTTGGGATTGAATGGTTGACAACTCTTCCAAGAAACACATAACAAGCGGCGGAGAGTGGTGAGTGGTGAGTGGTGTTTTTCAGCCCTTGGATTTCAGGTGGCACAAAAGACGACAGCTTTTCCGGTCCAAGCTCAGTCCAAGGGCCCCGGTGCAGGTTCGGTTTTGCTGCAAACTCCATGGTAGATTGGAGAAGCAAGTGGACGGTCAACAGTATGGGGAGCACCTTTGGGGGGAAAGAATGCCTCCCAAAGTCACGCTCTGGAAGTTCATAGATTTGTATACCAGCATGACGTCATGAGGTGTACAGAATCCAGAATGTATAATGTTTTACAGCAAACCCCCACATGCTTGCTACGCAGTGAGCTGGCCATTTTTGAATATCTATAGAATATGTACATGCCCGTAGAATACATGCATCCCATTTAAAGATACAAATCTGCAAAAAGAAAGGGATACATCCGATGTCATGTGGAAAACTGGTACCGTTGTGGAGTTGATGTTCTTTTTCTTTGGTTTGGAACCATATTTTGCGGATTGACCTTGTTTGGGCCTTGTTTTGGCCAACCCAACGCCACCCATGAAAATAGAGACAATCCAAACCTGAACCCCTTCAACCTGAATCATCCTTGTTCGCGGTCGCCACTGGTCGCTCTGAGGTCGCCACCAAGCAGGCGATGCTGGAGAAGCCATGGTCAACTCGGGACTCGAAGTGAAATGGTTCTTACTTTGCTTCCTTGGGGTGATTGTTGATTCATGGTTGTTCAATGTTATATTTGTTGTTGGGGTGAAATGGTTGTTCTGTTAGGGGTGATCCTCTTTCGGGTGATGGACATGTTTGTTATGCTCTGCAAGGTAGAACAACATACAAAAAAAAAACCGTTTGGTTTATGGATAAGATCTTCAATAAACCAAACTGGAGGGTTCGAAACGAAACAACCTGAATCATTGTTCATGGCCATGGTCAAACTTTTCTTCTGCCTGACAATCATTCAGCTCCCAATTTCCAACGTTTCATGCGGTTTTATTTTGCAGTTTGAATTAAACTGCGAGATCAATGCATGTGCGGCGCGTCCCGTTTCATTGGTTGAGGATGCCAAACCAATCCTCCCAACCTTGTTTTAAGGAGGTCATTCTGTTGTTTTCTTGGTGCATTGTCATCTGGACTTGGACTCGTTGTTGCAACATGTCGGAGGAAAATGCATGTCCAATGTTTTCACCAAGTAACATTGGCAGGCCTGATGCATGCATTTCTGAGACGCCCTGCCCCCCCCATCCCCATGGCCACCTTGACCACTTCAGCGTGGATCCTCCACCCCGTTTCGGTGTTTGAAATGAATATCCTCTACCAGCAGTCACAAAGGGGTGCTTATATAATGGAGGTTAGGGGTGCCCATTATCCACTCACTTGGGTACTACACACCACCCCTTTGTGACTCCTGGTCAAGGATTCACCAGTCATGAAACGGCGATAGAAATGCGCCACCATGGAGGGTCCACGCGCCAGTCGTCCACTCACGTGAACCGGTTTTCATGCGTTTTTCTCACAAAGATCGGCTCCAAAAGCATGCGAGGGAAAAGCTCTTGGGTCCTTTCCCCACCATTTTCTTCTAAAATCTAAACCGGTGTCACGAAAAACCCAGCTGAACCACTCGACCTTCGGTCCATTGCAGGGCTGAAGTCCGCATCGGACGACTGTCAAGTGCAACTGGATCTAAACCCTTTATTTTGTCCCCCAAAGCCTTAAGCTCATATTCATCCATATTCCATGATTTGAATGTTTCTGGCTGAGCAACTCCAACATTGCTGTGCAAAGGACTGTCCAATGCTATTCATTACAAAACCGTGATTAACCGTTTCTCGACAGTTGTTCATGGTCTTGGAAGGTTTGTGACACCGACGCAGTGAAACAACTTCTCCTTGGCAGGGCGCATCCCACCAACGCCTCTTGCGGCACCAATTTTTGCACAGGTGTGAGCCGGCATTATTCGATTGTCGACCATCCTTCAATATCCTTCAGCACTCGCAGTGGATTGTTGATGATTGTTGGCTGACATGATAAGGTGCACAATCTTTGTGAAAAGCTGAGGCAAACCAGCAACGAACGTCAACATGTGGCGATGTTGCTGCTTGCTGGTGGGGTGTGACCTGCATGTAACCCATGATGTTCTCAGAAAGCTACCGTGGCCGCTGCAACTCCGCCAAAGGCTTGCCAATGAGATGACAGTGACTTCGCCGCCTTTACTGTGAAAGACTCGTTTTACGATTCGTTGACGATGGGACCGACATACGCAACAATCACCTGGCCTTGCCAGAAGCAGAAGATATAAGAAAATCATGATTTTGTGCCAAAACATGCCAAAACACGGCTCATGGGACTGATATATCATATACGTATGGGGTGGCTGAAATATGCTGAAATGGGGTCTTCTGGTACGTATAACACATGGCATCGTAGACATCGGTAGACGATGATTTCACTGAGTTCCATTAGTTGTGTCTGGGCAATGCTTCTCTTTCAAATCCTTTCCAAACCTACCGTAACATACAGGCCGTTGCTCCACCGATCAGTTGAGTGGCGGTCACGGCGGTTCGGACAGTGAAACGTCGCCCGTTTCGCCCTTTTCGCATGGTCCAAAACCGACTTCGAAACGGATGTTCGCCGCAGGGACGTGGTGCGAAGAACATGTTCACTCCAAACGTGGCTGAGACAAAGTGGCTGCATTAAAGGGAACCTGGCAGCTACATATGGTAGCATACATGTCTGAAGATCGCAGGCTAGGGCTTGTGCTTCGAAATGCCAAACACTAACCACTACAGGACAAAAGTTGTAGTTTGCCTGAAGCTTCCACCCTGGTAACCCCGTGCCCTGGAAAGTCATACAGACTGATCACTCACAGAAGGTCAACAAGGCTGACAACCCTCGGACCCTCCATAGCAGGGGGGCAGTCCCTACATAGCAGAAGGTCTGGACCCTCAAAACCCTATATTTGCTCACATGTAGTGGATTAAGTGGGGGGATATCTCTCCTATCATGGGAGATTTACAAAAGATCGGAAGAGCTCCACCTTTTTTGACTCATCTCTCGGCTAAAGTTGCCCTTCCTTTTGTCTCTTTAGACCCCTTTTTCCCACATGCTCTGATCACACTATCCCTGTGCCGACCTGGTTACGTTAGGCGCTGGGATCTGCCACTGGATCACAGCGATGATCGATCTGCTCCTGCTCCTTCGCCTAGGTTCAGGTTGCGATGGATGTCTTTCAACCTCGAGCAACTACATAGGTGGACAGAAGGCATCGGCGGAATGTGGTTGCTAGTGAAATGGTCCTGAGAACTCATATTGGCATCAGGGTGTGAAGTTTCTTACTTGTTTCGGTCAGGACCTGATTTAACTTCCATAGACGTCTGACCACATACATAGACCGTCTAGGGTCCTTTAAGGTCTGGCCGCCAGCAGGGGAATTGCCAAGTCAGCTGTGGGACTAAGTCGCATGAATGAAGTTGCCGGCCTGCGTGTGGTTATGACAGTGATGGCGGGACATTCTGGGTTGAGTTGTCAAGCAACACGGAACTACTCGAGGTGGAAAAGGAGGAGCTTCTCCACTAAACAAACCCAGTCGATTCAAGCTTTGGAAGAGAAAACCTGTTGCTCTTTGAGGTAAGTTCACAACACAAAGAACAAGCACACCGTTTCTCCCACATGTAGCGGGCCTACTTGAGCCAGCTCGCTTCAGAATCGCCTCCAGGTGAGCTGTAACGATACGGGCTTGGTTGGTTGGTGAACTCTTAGCGAGCTGCCATCTTTGCTGGAATAAGAGCTGAGCAAAACATATAGCAAAGCCCTTTGCAAAGGGTAAATGGTGATGGGTCTTTCTCCATGATTCTCTGAGGGATGGGCAAACACTGAACGATGACTCAACGGCCCGTGGCGGACACGTGGCACGGGACACGGCCGGCTTTGCACCCAAGGAGCATCCCATGGGATGGGAAGAGTTACTGACATGAATGGCCTCATGCATGTCAGGGGTTAATGTAACGTACCCAAAGGATGCATGTGCCAATTATGTTGGTCTTGTTGTTTGTTCTATTTTTTGGGTGGTGAATGTCAATGTTGTGACCCGCTTTATGGAGAGTTTGTAACGTACCTATTCCAGTCCCATAATGCCATAACCTGGGAAGCATCAGTGGATTAGATGGTCTGTTCGAATGAAGGAGGACGTGAAGGTTCAACAGCACCCCGCCTGTTGAACCTCTGAAAGAGTTCGGCACCCTGACAAGGAACTGCTTGCACTGGTTAGCTCCAAAAAAAAGGGGAAACACTGCAGGCACACAGTCCGCCATGACTTTTGGTAGCCTGCAACGCCTTAGCTACAAGTTCATGTGGAAATTGTCATCCATTGTCTGTGGAAGTTGATGTGGAGATGGATCTGCTCACTCCTGCACAAGGTCAAGACACTGAAGCGATCCCAAGAATATCTTAGCCCTGCCCAGAAGGCTTTGGACTACGAGGACTCCTCCGGACTCCGGGTGGAAGGAAACCGAAGTTAGATCAGTTCGGAACTGGGAGAGTTCTGTGTCATACGTCCTCCCCACCATCCCCACCATCCCCACCGCCTCATCCATCAAAGCCGTCCGCCGCCGCGGCCGGACCTTCTGTCGAAACCTGGCGGCTTCGTCCCAGCGCGCGGGTCGTCCCACCGCGCGAAACCCGTGACGATGAGTCTGGGTGGAACCGCGCCGTGTGAGGACACTCCGGCATGTGCTTGCAACATTCCGCACAACCAGGTGGGGGCAAGGAAGGGGAACAAAAACATATTCAGACTAGGAGCGTGGTTACGATACCCAAACACAGCCTGAAAATCGTGAGAATATATGTCACTAGGTGTCATGAATTTTGAGCCATGAGGTCCCTCACGGGTCCTGGAAGTACTGAGTTCTGATCTCATACAGCACTACACTGAAAAGGTTCCTAAACCATTTTTGAAGTCGGCACTAGAAGTCAGTATATGTCAGCATCAACATATACGTATATTTTATTTATATATATATATACATATACTTAGTATATGTATTATATATCGAATCATGGAAGCTGACCAAGGGCCCTCTGGAAAAGGATGATTCTTCTTCCAGTGCTCGACTCCACGTCCACTCGTCGCTGCAGTGCGTCTCACGCCACGCGAGGCGACGGTCTCGGTCTCCCACGGCGAGGTGATGACCGTCTCCCAGGAGGGTGTAGAACTAAAAGGAACCCCCCCGGAGTGAAGGTAGCAAAGCTATGCAAAAAGGTGGTCGTGCACAGTCCACTGGGTGGAGCCATGTGCAAATGGTTTGGACATGGAATCGGTATGACTGGTAAAAAGCACAAGATGCATATATATATATAGAAGCATGCTTAGAATAGAAACCGGTGCACCAATCATCCCTCTACGACTTCGCCACGGCAAAAAGTGATCCTCCTCGGTCCACCCCAGAACAATCGGGCGCCTAAGGCGCGTCCCACTGGGTGTGGCAGCCAGTCGATTCCAGTGGCGTTGGAGTTGTAAACGCCGACGCCTTGGGGAGCACCGGTGTTTTTTGTTTGTCCCACCTCGTGTGCGTGTGCATGTGAAAACCGGAAACTGCAGGAAGCAAACAGAATCAAATTCAACTGGAGGGGAGCAGCTGCTGACGACGTCCGAATCCCCACTGGGACTTCAACGAACACAGGTCCGGTCAAGGGGAGGACAGTAGAAGGGAAGGCTCACAGCAGCTAGGATGACTTAAGATGTGTTTGTCAGAGGGCAATGAGTGAATCTTCCAGTCACTTGGAAGTCCTTCTCACCTCCGACTGCCTCCATGCATGGGTACAGTTCCAAGACGATTTGGAAGGGTCATAGATCCACCTTCCATCCTATAATCACATGGATGCAGATGGGGCGTGCCGGCGCCGAACTGGGCGCAAAAAACGTGCTTTCTTTCCCCTACCTAGTGCCCTAGCTCGACCCTTCCAGCTCAGACCCAGAGGCCATTCCATCAGGACTCGGTTCATCTGGGTAGACGAAGAGCTGCGACACACCAATCTGCCGGCCGCGGTGGGTCGACGGGTCGACTGGGATGGGGATGGGCGCCGATGGGTCGACGATGGGGCCGGCCGCGCCACTGCAGGACTGGAACCTCTTAGTGTTGTGTTCGTTTGGCACTTCCATGGAACGCGGAGCGCGGGGGTCAAAGCTTTTAATCCAATGGCGGGCCACTATTCTGCCTTGACTTGTCTATGTTTCATGGTGCCAGGATTCCTTGGTTGAGGCCCTTTTTTGCGCGTCACCCAGCGTGACAAAGAGAAATCGGGGTACTGTGGTCCAAATTAGCCCGCCACCCTACGAACTAACGAAAGTCCTTGTTGTCTATAATCAGGGGGGTTCCACTTCCATGTTCGTGGAAATCCGAGGATGCCTTTTGAGAACAAACCATCTTCTGAGGATCTGCCATGAAGATCGCTCTGGGAGCGAACCAATTCCGCAATGTTTCGTATACCTTTGCCACGCAAGCCCTGAAGCTTAGCCGGAAAAGAATCGAACAGATTAAAAAACAAAAAGCAAACAGCTAGAAAAGAGCTTGGAACGGATTCTTTCCGGACTCTGCGCAAAATAGACACCCTCCAAACGGTTGTTCACGTCCAAGTTGCTCCAGTTCTTTCTGCTTCTCCAGCATGAAGGCCCTCACGTTCGAGGCATAAAGCTCCGGATCTGCCTGGACTTCAAACGCAAAACGTCGACTCCGAGACCGACCGGTGAGGGTATTGAATGCAGGGTCCCACATGAAATGGATGCCGTTCCTGGCCACGGATGGCTTTAGAAGTCTTCCCTTTTTCTGAAGTAGATGCAGTAGGAGTAGGAGTAGGAGTCGATGTCTCATGAAGTATATATCTCAGTTCTAGGAATTCATCCCGGTTCCCAGGCGAAGCTTCATCTAAAAGGCTCCGCTGGGAAGGAAGGACCCTGCAGCAGATGGCTTCAATGGGCTTGGCTGCTAGCACCTCTTGGACGTCCAGGTATGTTACATGCCTATCACATTTAAAACAATGTATGAAGGCAATCCAACATTTGTTGTGACCCATTTCCCATCATTTCCCACTTCCCACTAACTTTAAGTGGACTTCTGATGTTCTGTGCAGGAATTAATGTGGGAAAGCTCCCTGCACCCCATGTCTTTACAGACTTGCGGCACATTTCATGGGCATTGGCATTTTGCGGAACGATCTTCCACACGTCGACCGACACGTTTCTCACCGTGTCAATTCCTCACCGTGCCGGTCGAACATTGCGACCGGACCGTCAGCGACCGGACCGGACCGCGTGACCTCGGTCGGATCACGACTCCGTTGGTGAGAGACCTCAGTCCTGGGACCCAACAAGTCGACGATGCCTTCGTTGCGAACGCCTGGGGTCCGTCATGCCGCTGGTCAAACGCCATGCCTTCTCTTCCATCGATGGGTGGTAAGGCCTGGCGTTTTGAGGAGGCCGTCAAAATGTTGCGGATGATGCACAGCAGGAACCCAGGATCATTATCAACCCATCGCCCCCTACGCAAATACAATCTGAAGTACTATGTGAAGTCAATGTGGCAACCAGCACGGATCATAACATGGAACTTTCAGCGTTGCTTTGGGACATGTTGTTTCACTCTGGCAGTTCAGTGACTTAGAGATTGCATGTGCAGGGGGTGCTGCAAACCCACGGTGCGGTGCTCGTAAATCAGCTGCTTGTTTGGCTGCAAACTGCTGCCGCAAACTGTGGTAGATGCTGAGGGAACGGGTTCGCCCCTCACGACCCAACGCAAACAGCAAACAGGGGCCCTTTGGAAATAGAATTCCAACGCTGTCTGGCACGCCCGTCGTTCTTTTCCCTTGCCTGGTGTCTCAAATTTTTCATACCACTGTGCAAGAAGTCATGCAACTGAAATCAGCAGGCCTCTCCAGATGTCCACCTTACCACAACGTCGTTTCGATACACATTCTCTCTCTCTCTCTCACTCTGTCTCTGGTCTCTCGCTCTCATGTCTCTGTCTCGGCCCCAAGCACCGCCGAGCTGCTCGCACACCAAAACGGTGCAGCTGTGAAAGAGGTTCGCCCAGAAGTTCATGGCCTTGGTCTCCGGGTGCGGTGACCGTATTACACAGGTCGGCTCCTTCCTTGTGAGAGGTTCAGTGACCTTAAGATCCTACCAGAAAACCAATGGGATAGTCTATAGGGTCCTGGAAAACCTCTGCTGGTTGCTTTTCAGCATGTTGAGACCCCAAAAATGGACCACCCAGCGCATGGGAATGGCAGTATGGCACCACGGTTCGGCCGATCCAGCCGGATGCAGCATGGCGCAGCAACCCGCCTGTTTACGCCAATGCCCATGAGTTCATTCCTTGACCATCCATGCATGGAAAATGGGTGGCCCTTCTTGGCGGATTTGGAGGCCCGTCCCCTGGATGTCATGACTCCTTTTTCCTGGTGCAAGGAACATCTCTACATCAAAATACTGTTGTAGTATTAGCTTTAATTGTAGTATTAGCTGAAATAACATGCCCAAAGGTAACGAGGTGTACAACCAGCGCGGCTGCCCTCATGGAAAATGAACAGAGGCCCTCAATGCAAACTTGTTGGCTCAAATGAGAAGTGCATGTTTGGATTCCATGGACGGACTTGCGGCAAATCTTTGCATAAGCACCGCCCTCCTTACAATACATCGTCATTCCAGGATCCGCTCTGAACTCTTTGTCAGCATCCACCGAATTCCTCTGCAATGCGCAAACTTGCATGCACCATCTTGCTTTCAGAAGCGGCAACCATTGCAACAAGCTGGGAACCGACTTGACCGGGTCTTGTATCCATCCATGCGATGTCTGGCAGAGTCCCTTGATGAGCGTCCAGGGTATCACGGTTGCTCCACACATGTTCCATCAGAGTTTCAGCATCTTCGTCCAAAAGGTGCCTGTTTCAGGCCCACTGGCGCCTGTTTCGGCCCCGAGTCGATGAACCACGCGTGGGCCTACTTAAGTCCCGAGACCCACTGTTGGTCTGGTAAATGGACTGCCCAAACACCCAAGACCACCAGTCATGTAGGCCATAGAAATGCACCACCATCGGTCCTTTGGGTTGTATATTCTTGTGGCCTCTTAACCGCTCTTGCTTGGCGTTGGCTGGACAAACCACCACCACGTACAAGCATTTCATGTTACATGTTATACCCCCTCTTCAGCCATATGTCACGTAATCGCTGTTTATTTACACTCATGCCAACCTTCATGACCGACATCTTCATGAGTACATGTCGGAACTCAGAGACTTGACATCAGACCCTGGGTACGTTCAGTACCTTCTCAGAAGGTGGGACTGGGGTGGGTGCCAGGAGGGTCCAGGTGCCTTCTGAGAAGGTACGACTGGATCCCTAGGGAGATGACGTAACCCTTTTCCGGGCTCCGGTGACGTCCCATCTCACCGGTCGAGCGGTTCGGCGGTTCGGCGGTTCGAAGGGGCGGGAACTGGAATCGAAACGAACGTCCGAACACCCTTCGACCTATGAGTACACCTGGGGCCTCTGGGACACCACGGAAGAGTGGAAGATTGGATATCATGAACGAAAGTTTTGGCTTCTCTCCAGCTGGGCGGAGGCAACCTCGAACCCCCCAGCTGAGTGACGGACTAGGGCCTAGGGAAACCAACATGTGGCGAACCCCAAAACGGCCCGCCGGCTCGTCCGACATGACGAGGTCTGAAGCCCAAGGGCTTGGGCGTTAAAGGAGTTTTTGGCCCAAAGGTCAACTCATCGTGGAAAAATGGTCCCTGTACCAGGACCTTCCAAAAGGTGTCCGTAAATAGCCTCTTACAGGCTTAGGAGGTGTCCAAAAACCACCTGTTGGAAGGTCCTGGTGGATGGCGAAAGGCCTGTACGTACAAACAGGGGATTGTCCACGAAATCGTGTTTGTTGGAGGGAGGCAAAATCCGATATTCATCAAGGATTTTGAAGCAGCCAGAACATAGCGAGAAAACACCTGTGAACTGATTCGGCCGTCGAATCCATATAGAACTTGCAGCAGCTTTCACATTGTGATGGTGGCATCCTATTCACCAGTCTTACACTCGGAACCTGAAAATGGACCTTTGGAAGAATGTTTTCCTCTACAAACCAGTACTTTTCAGGTTCCATGTGGGTCTCTTCCAGTCTTATGGCGCTTTCCCAGCCCACGGAATGTGTCCTCTCATATCATTTCAAAACCGATAGACGACCACATCTTGCACATCCGGATGCACATGACAATGAGGCTTTCACTCTTGCCATCGGTTTGGGGTGCGGTGCAGAAGCTTCCTCTGGACAACCCGATGCAACCGAATGCAACCCCTGCAAGGGAGACCAGTTTAACGAGTACATATATAAGAACGACTTTCACTGCATGACTCTGCACGCCCGCTCTCCGATCACTTTTGGTACACTTCCTCCGATCATCGTCTCTTCCAGGCAGCCGATATGGTGGTTCACGGGTGTTTCACGGATGTTTCACGGGTGAATGACGGGTGAATGATGGGTGCATCACGGTAAACACCCAGTTTTCTAGTAAACTTGTCTCTAATCAAACGATTTCTTGAACAATATTGGCTAGAAGTATAGAGTTTTTTACTCCACGATCACTCCTAATGTAAAGTACGATCTTTAAAAGTAAAGTCCATGCATGTGAATGGATTTGTTATGAACAAGTTTAACGAGTACTTTGGTTCATAGGGAACCTTCAGGCAACTGGGTCAACAAACCAGTGGATGCGCGTGCCATCGCAACATTCCTCCACCTTCCCGACAGTCTTTGGGATTGTGAAGGGGAAGCTGCATTCGAGCTGCAGGTTTGCTGCATGTCTTGGCATGCATGACTTATTAAATAAGGCGACAAACATGGTTGGTTGCACATCAAGATCTTATCCATTTGGAGCCTGTCCTGACAATAGGGACCTCCAAAACATGGTCATCCTGAATAAAACATGTCTTTTGTGGGGGTAGTACGTGTAGTCCTCCCAAAACACTTGGGAGGGTGATACATATATAGAATATATACACGCACATATATTATATAACACATATATGGATACATTCATAATTGTATATATATATATAACAATAACATGCAACATGTATGTCACCAAGGCGAGTGAACTCCCACTTCTCTCTCCACTGTGTTTTTTCACTCCAAGTGGCCCATTCCCCGTCGGTGTACTCCACACGCTCACCCTGGTGCTCTGCATGTAGTCCATGCATGGCAGCAAACATGCCATACATGGAGTCTGGGGAAGGAAATGGTGGCCCGTTCCGTTCCGGGACTCTTCATGACGTCCCTCACGTGTCAGAGGGCCTCTCCAAGAGGTGTCTCGTGCCGACTCCTCTCCCTTCCAGTGATCGCAGAACCCTTCGAACCCAACCCTTCGAATGCGGGTTCCCCACAAATCGCTTCATGCATTATGCAATCTAAACATATAAATTATACAATTCTTAGTATTTCTACGAGGATCTATATATATATATATATGTGTGTAATTATGCATGAATGGTGGTCTTTTACCTTTTGTGGTGAATGTTGGTCACATTTGCAGTCGCATTTGGAGGCCCCGGTTCCTCCAACCACCGCTGACGTCAGCTTACCACCGGACGGTGCCAGCTGAGGCCCAAGACGTCATCAGTCATCAGGAATTCCTTGTCGGGAGCGAAGGCATACGCGAGTATGCCTAACTGCCACCAGCCAGTTTGGGTGGTTTGTGAGATGGACAATGGATGAATAGAGGGTTCTATCAACCACCCGAAACTGAACTGCCCCCGGTTTTGGATGACCATTTTCCGACCCAATCAGGTGCCCTTCACACTTCCATGAGAGTCTTGAGGGCTGTAAGAATCCTTGGAACCATGTAGAGTAGTAGCCCAAAAGCACTACACCCATTGTAGGGTGGTTATAAGTTATTAGATTGAAAATGCATCTTCAGTGAAGTCTATACACCACCCTTTGGGTGGTGCTTGTGGTTTTCAATATTAGTAAAAATCATACTGTCGATACACCCCACCAAGTGGAGCGGCAGCGTAGATGGAATATGGCCATCTCTCCAAGCCAGACATGAAAGACGCAAAACATACATGTTCCCAGGCTGGTTGGAGATGTACACTCGCGGTGGCCCATGGATGACACCACCCTCTTATTTCGGCTCACTGAGAAACACGAGTGGAGATGCAAATGTGAAACATAGACTTACCGGACCCAGTGGCCCGCTTCAGGGTCCTCAGCATGTTGCATGTTCATGTTCACCCCGCCGTTTTCGCGACGTGCAAAACCTCTTATGTGTTGTAGTGCGCACTCTTCCCAACGTTATCGTCCTTTTCTGTGAACCTTATCGTTCCTGAGGGTTCCAGATATTATCTGTTCCAGCCCATGTCGAGCCGCCGAAACCCGGCATTCTTGGTCGCCAAAACTAAAAAAAAAGCTATGAATCACCCACCCCAGCAGCAAGATTCCCCGTCTCTGAACCAGTCTGTGAACACCGTGTGCTTTTTCACAGGACATTGTTAATATTTGTTGTTAAACCCTGCTGCCCCTCAAGAAGACGCACACAAACGCACGTCCACGTCCTCGCTCAGCCAGCAGGTTCCAGCCAAGCGTCTGTGAAAGCAGGATCCCAGGAACCGCTATACCTTGTTCGCGGGCGCCCACGTGAGCGAACACGTCCAAAGGCCCGTCGGTTGGGACAGCTAGCTTTTGCTCTAAGGCAGGACCAGGCAACTATCATAAAATATGGTGGTACACAACTGTCAGTTCATTCTGAACTTCACAAGCAGCAACAAGAAATCCAATTCAATGTCAATGGCTCTTGATTGGGATGGGTGGAGGAAACCAAGCCAAGGGTCCGGGAAACAGCATCTGCTGACCACAGGGGTGGCTAGCAAACGGTGGGGTAGATGACGGAGACAGGAGCCACAGCTGGCATCTAGATGGGGACAAACCCAACTCTCTTGAAGTGTAAAAACTGCATGGCAGGACATCTTCCTACCCTTCAAAACCCAGTAACATGCGTGAAAAGCAATTGCGCAGAATGGGCCAAAGGCGTGCAGTTGGACGCGCCTCTCAACTGGAGTGCATGTGAAAGTTGTCGAAACAGGAACTTCTATACAAATGATCTAAAGCATCTTGTTACTAGTAGCTTCTTGCGACTAGGAGCGATGCACCTCTGTTATTAATAAATAGCGATGCCCTTGTTGCTGCTAGGGGTGTCACAAATACCCAAATGACCACACAACCAACGATCAATTCCGACCACATCCCTCGGCACTGCTCTTGGATTCCTCACTGGTGGCCGAAAAGGAGGACGATCCCGTAGCCAAAAACCATTAAACGACAGGTTGACCCAGTTTTGAAGCCTAAACGTTTTTGTGCAAATTGATGTCAATTGCTGCGCAAGGCTATCCGGCTATCCAAGAAGCGAAAACCGGTCGTGGGCAACGTGCCGCGCCATGTCGACGACCAAACCAGTTCGACCGATCACGTGGGCATCTGATCACCCATCTCCGTGACGGATCTGGGATAGAAAATCTGCTCGTGGCGCATGGCTATGGTCTACATGAAAACCACCAACAAAAACCACAAGTCATGGCCATCTTCCCATGTGGCCCTTATTCGGAATGGGCATGACATGACAAAACCCTGCAACATACCCACCGTCCAACGTCCAGAACGTCCATTCCCATCGGGGGCCGCTGAAAACAACACCGGTCGCCTGGAACGGAGCGTTGGGTGGGTTTGTAGGCCCCCTCCAACGGGGCACCCGTGGATGTGAACAGAACACCCAACTCCAAGCTCCATGGATACGGACATGAAACCATGAAACTCCTGGATGATTGATCATTCCCAAAAAAGGGATCCAAGTACTTTCTACTCAGGTACGGTGATGTGTTCGACACTGCGACATGTAATTAGGTGCCAGTCAGTGTCGGGTCCAGTCGTACCGAACCTCACCAACAAAACCCTAGCTATAGGGATTGCTCAAACGGATCGCCAAGGTGCTTCAAGAGCACTGGGCGCCTCAGGTTCTGGCTGCTGAACGCACCGAAACTCATTGTTGTTGTTGCTGGTGTTGCTGTTGCTGTTGCTGTTGCTGTTGTTGTTGTTGTTGTTGTCGTTGTCGTTGTCGTTGTCGTTGTGGTTGTGGTTGTTGTTGTTGTTGTTGTCGTTGTTGTTGTTGTTGTTGTTCTTCGTCCTCCGAGCGTCCCGGGGGGGATGTTCAGACGTGCTTTCGCCGTTCTTCGATGGACCCGCAAAAGGACGAACTCCGACGACAACCGTGGCTATGCCAGTTCGGTACCCCAGGAAGAACGGGTCCATGACCCAGGTCACTGGCTACCTCTCTTGGGAAGGAGGGCGTCCTCCACCTGGTGGGATTTGGTGGCTAGAGGCAAGCCGTCCGTTCCTTCAGCTGACTGCCGGAAGTGAGGTGAGATGGAGTGAGAGGAGTGCTCAGTGGAAGGCACCAACTTCTCCAAGAAGAGGAGCACGGGAAATCAGTGGAAGGCCCATCAACTACGCAAAGAAAACGACTGCTACACGTGGGATGGCCATCCTGACAGGAAAGGATGACCAACCATGATGGGACAAAGCAGTGGTCATCCCGTCATGGCGGGGCCCGGTCTTTCTATGGCATGGCTCAGAAACTACACCCAAACACTCCATGTATGGGATATGCCTACTTTGACCCCGCAAGCCACCCCAATACATGGAGTGTCTGTGACAACATGGCCTACAACCGAGAAACACAAACAAGTTCCGCCAAGCAGCACTGGAGCGCCTGTGATAAAGGCTCCTGCAACACGAGCCGCACTTCACAGTTGTGAAGCATTATCGCATTAATACCCAGACCTATATATACATATACATATCATTACATATCTATCATTATCTATCCATATATAAGTTACATTATGAAACATTTATCATGGTCCCTGCTATAGATCATAGACCCCCTTATCTCAACACACCCAGGAATGATGGATATTATTCCAGACCTGTTCCAACATCGAAAACGGAAAACCAGCATAGAGCCCTCTGATTCCATGTGGAATAGCCACATCACATCAAAATCACTCTGTGCAAAATTCTGAGCACAGCCACAACTCAAAAGCTCATTACGCTCAAGACTTCCCAAGGCTCCAATTCTCATCAGCTATATTATATGCATAAGTTATTCTGGGGCATCTTGATGCTATAAATTTCCAGATGGAGAAATACACACATGTATACCCGCTATTTGAGATATGTTGAACCTATGCTTGAGTTTAATTACAGTTTCAAACACACATAATAAATAGATTATATATATATATATGTCAGAACATTTCAGATGTGACATGACCCTCTGGAACAACTATTCAAGGTAGAAACCATAATTGTATGACCTTAATGTAGGCAACTATTCCAGGATATTCCACGAGTTTCTCTGATATTTTTCACGTGCGCGTCACATCGACGTTTCTCATCTCGTTGGCCAGGCTGATCCTGCTCGCAGTCGACTGAATCACTGGGACCCAAACACTCCATTGCATTTTTACATTGACCCCGTTTCATCCTTTTCAACATGTCAACCACCCCTTTTCATATGCAAATATGCCAATCCCATCAGTTGTGTCTGGGTCATTCGTTGCCTTAAACAAGTTACGACTCTTTGCGATTGCGATTGCGATTGCGACCGGCCTAGGAGGCTCGGATCCCAGCGAAGACCCACGAGTTCCAAGGCCTGGTTCCTTACTCTTCATGGCTGGATCCACTAGAACCTCTACCCAGCTGGTGGATTTTCTGCAGGTATGAACGGAACCAGCACGATGTTGGTCAGAAGCCGTCCAAAAGTTCGCTCGACCATCCCCTCGTGCCGCTGGGCCTTGCTTGAAGGGATAGAGTGATTGGCCATTCGAGGTGGTGCCCTGACCAGGGAGCGTGGTTGCACAAACTCAAAGTATAGGTGTGGCCGCCGTGGCCTTGGAGGAAAAACGATGGGGTCCGTTTTGCATGTTTGTCTTAGGTATTGCAAGGGTATCCTGGTCCCAGTTCACAAATGTTCACTATGAACAAAGAAGGTTGATTGGCACAATCCAGCACAACTTATGGAAAGCCCTTCTGTTGGGATCCTGAGTGGGATCGCGCACTTCTTGTCCATGGCGTATCCCATGCGGGTACCCCAAAGACTTGCATCATTATCACCATGTTTCCCAGGTCAGCCACCAACCACCACCTCCAGCTGACATGGTTGACACACGTTGACACCAACAACATCCAACAACCACCTCCTTGGGCTCCTGGCCCACAGGCGCCCCGCAGGGTTAATCCCTATCACGGGCGGCGTGGGATCGGACTGTAGCTTGTTCTTTCGTGCGGTGCTGCTTGTCTTTGCAAATCCAGGACCTGGAACCATCCACGATTCCACCACCTCCACGATTCAGATGAGACCCAGGACTGTGCGTCTTTTGGCGGGTCTTGGCCGCACCGGGTCGCGTGCCGCCGCTTTCGACAGCGACCGCCCGCCTCCGGGAAGATCACTAAGGGCCGCTCGCCCACCTTCCACGAGTTCACCTTGGACGGGACAGGACAACGGTCCCAAGCTTGGGCCCCACAACGTGGCCGAAGCGAAGCTGGAGGTGGTATACGGGTGTCTGGAGGGTGTCGGGGTGCCCATCACTCAGGAGGGTAGGGGAACTACACAACTACACACCTTTGGAACTGGCTAGAGATGGCTGGAGTTGGTTTGCTCTTTTTGTGCTGCTCGAACGGCAGTGTTGGAATGTCTTTTTCATCTTTTTCATGACCCGGGCCTAACTTGAGCCTTCAGTCCTTGGTCGTTGTTATGCTCGTGGTTATTTATACACACGGTACCGTTCTCCTTCCACGTCTTGTCCACCAAAAAGGTCGATGTGAAACAACCCTTTCCCATGGGTTCGTATAGCGAGTCTTCGTAGCGACCTGAAGCGACTTGCCGCTAGCGACGGCACGCCGTGATGACCTGCCACTCGGGACTGGGGGGGTTTGGAAGATCAACTTGGGATTGGTAGTCAGATAAACAGGTCCAGTGATGTAGACTTGATTCAATTCATAATACTCCCCCCCATTTGAATTGGAAATCCTCGTGATATGCGGGGTTTATTGTTAATCAACAGTCTACATTTGCCCACCTGTATATGTTCAGAATGCGGACCCTCACTCATCCTCCAAAGGGTGGTCACAAGGGGCCCAGGCCGACCCCTGTGAACAAGGATTGCCCCCTTCAGTTTCTTGTATCTCATGGGGTTACCCGGGCGAAGATATGTCACATCTCGCACCTGGCCTCAAGTGGATCCAAGTGGGGCCATCTCGGGTAGCACATCTAGACTCTAGAAAAACAGGCTGGAAATTCGGTGAAAGGACTCTCGAGCAGCACCTTGCTTGAGGATTACCTATACCGCCAACCTTTTGGAGGATCCAACGTTTGTGTAAGATTAGGGCCAGTGGACAGATGTTGGTCTACGCAGTGCATATTATTAGGGCCAGCATGGGTGAGCATGTGCTGCACCGATGACGTCGAAAAAAAAAGAAAGCTCGACAGAAAGGCCATCGGAAGGATAGCCGTCTCGATAGATGAGCAGGAAGTGATGAAGGAGAACGTGAGAAGGAATTCCTCCGAAGTGGGTGCACACCACACTACAAGGCAAGCCCTCCTAGGGTCCAGGAAGACGATGGGAACCTCCACAAAGAGGGGGTGAACATGGGAGTTCCTCCACTTCCCTACAAAAGGGCCACCTCCCCCAGCCATCGAGATTCTTTATATGGCGTGGACATGCGTGGACGAGGAATTCTGTTCTCGGACAAGGTGGCACAGAACAAACCAAAGGTGACATGAACAACAACATGGAAACTTTATGGAAACGTTCTAAAGGTTCTATATTGATCAGGTTGAACCTCTAAGACAAGTTGTGATTCTGGTAGGTGCCCTGCACAAGAAAATACATTCGTAAAACCATAACCCATCAAACCATGTTTAAAGAACATGCTGAACATTATCGCCTCAAACATCTCAGTTTCTTTGTCTGAAACCCCTTCTCGGCCGCCCCACGTGCTTTTGGATCGCCTCCAGGGCCGCGCCCCTGGAGCCTTTTTGCCCGCGATCCACCTGAGGTTGGGGGCAACATGAGATATGAGATTGATGGTTCGATGTGTTGCTATTGGGGCTCCCATCAGATGTATACACTTTGGGTCTATCCTATTACCTGGGCCTCAGTGGATGATGATGGTTCAGTTGCAGGCCTTGTTCAAAAATAGTGATTAGCTTGTTTACTGAATGTTACAGGTAATAGGACAAACCTATATAATATACACTGGCCAAATGACCGATTTGTCGTTCAAGGGGCGGAGCGGTCTAGGGCACGAAGTCTTCCGAAGAGTGACCTAGTGCGACGGGCTTTAGGGCGGCAGGGGTAACATGGTCCCATGTGAGCCACCCACAAGAACTCCTCTCTCATGCACCGAGGATCCCTCAAAGAGGAGATCAGAGCCCAGACTTGGACAGTGACAGAGGGTTTTCTCTCCGTTTTTCTGGACGGGTGGTCAGTATAGGGAATGAGCCCTACTGATAGAGACTCCAAGATGGACCCAGCCGCCAGCCCGCGTTTGAAGTCGCACCAGTCAGCTCAAACATCTCGAACACTGGAGCTCATTGAACCGAAGGTTCTTCGACCATTTCCATTTCCGTCAGGAGGCCTCTTGGGGAGGAAGCAAAAATGATTGAACATGGATCCAAATGCATTCGAGTCAAGTGAAAGCGAGTCGCTACTTAAGACTTTTGATCTGAGATGGTTGGTGCATCATGGATATCATGGCGTAGCTTCTTGTGTACAAATCACGCATGGAGTTGGGTCCTGATTGGCAGGGTGGCTACAGCACCACAACTGGTCAGACTTCTGGTCCGGTTGGTTGGCGGGCTACAGCACCTTCTGGATTATCCACCGGAGAGGTATGTCCCAATGTATACGTGTGTCTCAACTTCTTCCGCTGCGCGGAGAGAACTCCGATCGCAGCAATTCGCCAGGGCGTTGCCATCTATGATGTTCATATTCCTTGCCTTATGGCTGACCTGTTAGGAGATGTTAGGAGTATTGATGTTCAAATATATGATGATGTTCTATCCAAGTGTTGTCTCCTGCCCGGTGGGGACTGAGTCCGGTGGACCCGCAGCGACGTCGTTGCATGAGACATGTGGAGACTGTGTTCATCTGTGGTCCATCCATCCCAGCCGCAAACTCCTTGATGAAACCTCCTTTTCACCATGCTACCTCCCCTTTTCGGGTCATGCGTCGTCATGCGTCTGTCCGACCTGAACCGTCCGTGACCAAACAAGATCAAACGACGCGTCACCCGTCTCAGACGCTCGCTCGCCCACTCCTCACAGCTGAGAGGCCCAAATGTATTCGAGGTCTTCGCCCAAGGAGCCGAACAACGGCCAGCTCTTCACCGAGGACTGGACCGACGGAAGGACACGAGCGCACGAGCGGCGTTGGAACAGGGAGTGTGGGGCGAAAACGAGCGAGGGCGACGATCGTGACTGGTCTGGAAGGAGCGATGCTAAGCGATCAAATGGTCAGAAGGCAAAAGAAGGTTTATAAGCGATCATAGCACCATGCAGTTTGGGCACCAAAAAATGGAAAACACATAGTCAGGGGTGCTAGGCAAATGTGTGTTTCTCCCAAGGGCTCCAACTACCTCCTGAGGTTTCGGTGGTCAGGGCGGATTTTTGGAGGTCTAACATGGTCTAACCACCTTCTGAGGACGTTGGAACATGTTGGAGCCCTAGGGTTAAACAAAAAAGGAACAAGCGATCATAGTTAGCATATTCATATTAGCATCATATATTAGTAGATCATGCATACATAGCACGCAAGGCCGCGGCGTCTGATTGCAACTCACCATGCTCTGCTGCCTGCCCGAAGCTTAGAATAGCTAGCACTGCATCGTGCAGGTATCTGCGTCAATAGGCTGTCTCACTCAGTTTTCCTGGAAAATCCATTAGTTCGAAACTATTTTCCCCCAAAATGCTGTGCCACATATGGGAACCTCTGCAGCAGTTCAGAAAATTTGCGTCTCACTCAGAACACATCTGTCTCACTCCCCCCCGGCCGAGTGTGAGATGTCAAGAGTCAGGTGAAGGGCTCCCAGCAACTCACATGTACCCTCCTCTTAAATCATCTAAAGGCCTTAAGCCTTATAGCTTAAGTTGGAAAAAGAACAACCTCCTCTACATACAAAACACGTGCAGTATATATATATATATGTGTGTGTGTGTCCAAATGTTCGAGATGGTTTGTGTCCAGCCCCTCCGCTCACGCCAAGGAGTCCCGAAGGCATGTTCTTTTCAGTCTTTTCGGAGGTTCGATGGCACTGGCACCATGCCGATGCCCTTTGCCGAACTATGGGAGTCCATAGAAACCACCGAACTTGGGAGATGGTGCCACACCTATTCTTAAACCTCTGTAGGTGGAAGGGGGCGGTTGGAAGGAGGCATCAAGAACGTGGTTCCCCCGGCCTTGGACATGGGTGATCGGGTCCTGACGGTCAATCACGTGGACCGAGTTCAGAGGACGTGGGCGCGAAACGAAGGTTCCGCGCCATCGAAAGGAACTTGGGCAGCTTCAGGACCAACGGCAGGATCAAGGCCTCCAGGTGAGTGCGGTCGGGAAGGGCCGTGGAGATGGGCATGCTGGGGCCAGGCCGCCCTCCACTCGGACAAGACGTGCTAGCAGTTGGCAGATGTTTTTGTTGGGGAGGTTTGATTGGATGGGTCACAAGAAGTTCCATCCTCTACTTGAGGTTTCCCCTATCCTCTCAGCCCGGATGAGACGTCACCGGGTTTCGCGTCGAAAACACATGGGTCCTTTGAGTGAGAACAGGGAGAGTTCCAGGTCAATATTCTCTCCAAAAACGGCATCGAGTCACACCACTTGGTCAACAAAAACCATGTTTTCTGTCACAGATTGACCTATATAGGAAACCTTTAGAGCCGGTTCGGAGTGTCACAGTGACTGCCTGTGATTAAAGTGACACGACCTAGAGAGTGCTGGGAGTTGTTCTACGAGCATGCAGCATATATGATTCCTTGCAGGGTCCCGGGTTTGGATTCTAATTCTGTGTTTAAGTATATGCATCCTGACACATACTTGTCACATCGTCATCCATCGTCCCCCATACCTATCCTGATTCTACACACCCTGTTTCTCTGCAGGGCTTGCTGCCAAGGCGCATCAAGGTAACTCACATGATTGGCCACCAGCAAGGGCGTTAACCTGCCAGAGCGAATACGTCACCCAGAGGTGCCGTTCAGAGGCTCAGTCCAGGGCAACCTGATGAGCTTGGATCGCACTACCGAGTGGCAGCTCTTCCCTGTAGAAGGAGATGGTCACCCACAGGGGAGCTACACCAGTCGACCGGTTCGTACCTCAGAAAATGGGTATATGTTCGTTGTTCGGGTCACATGTCCCATGATCCGGACACAGAGGGTCCAGGCATATGAAAAACGAAATGGAAGCCCAAAACCACTCCCCCAAGGAGTGTAGTGCAAATTAAGACACCCAAGGACAGTCCCCCACCACCCCGCTCCATCCGCGTCGCCTGAGAACGGCGTCGCCGTCGAGAGGTCCCAACTGGCCACCCTGGTCGTGGAGGACCTCGAGGACCGCGACGCGAAGCTGAGAAGGGCGCCAAAGCTCTGCGAGCGGATGGTCAGGTAGGGCTGGTGGGTTCTTTTTGCGCTTTGCAGACTCGAACCAGGATGTAGAGCTGGTGGGGTGGAGGGATGTGGAGGGTGGGGCCATTTTGAGGGTTAAAACATGGCGGTAGGGACTAATCAAAGAGGGAGAGAAAACCCGCCAGCTGCTGACATCAGGAAGCCGGAAGACTAGACTATAGGGCTGTGAGGGACACAACCCAGAGCCCAAACCAGGGTAGGTTGACCTCCTTTAGTTCGTGCAATCTGTTCTTTTTTGTGGTTATACCGTTATGCCCCTACAAGTCCCTCACCCAGTAAAGCTTGTTCATTGACTTCATGGTTTCCGGTGTTTCTGATGTTTCTTTTTGACCAAATTCACTGGCTCCAATACAGTTTTGCAATCTCGCCAGAGAGAAACCAAGTCATTTACCACACTCCCCCTTTTCCAGATGGATGCAAAGAGATTGAGCCAGCCGTCGTGTTTGAGAGTGTTCCAGAAGGCAAAAGGCCAGAAGCGTACACGAGGTCTGAATTCCGAACTCAGCACTCCCCACCCTTTCACAAAGTCTTCGAAAAGAACGAAAGAACCTGACAGCACAGCACACCGTGACCATTTTCCACAAACAAGATTAAATATTCGAGTGGCCTACCCAGAAATCCAGTGAAATGAGATCCTGGAGCTGTAGGGTACATGGTAAAGACCTCTGTTTTGGGAGAGCATCCCTATCAAATTATATGATAAACCCACGCACCCAAGCTCAATCCAAGCTTCCCATTCTTCCCCACTGCATGACTACACCTCCCCGTCCCCAACACCAGTTTGTTCAGAAGCACCAAAGCGATCATGAGCTATCTCAATTCTGACTTAGGCAGAGGGCGAGGCACCCCAACTCAAACCTCATGGTGAGGTGGAACATGGCCTTAAAATGATGTTTCTTGAACACATGGGTCTCAGGTTGCCGAAGTGGGGAGCTTTGCAAGCTTAGCTTGCTTCATCTTGCTTCCGTACCACACGGAAGACTTTGATTACATAGATCTGCATTTAGTAAATTATAGTACGATATATAGATATGCTGTGTATGTTATTTGTGTACCCACATGTCTATGTGCATGTAGAAGTTTGCACATATCTCCTGGACAGGTCTACTGGTCTATCGCATGCGATGCTGATGCTTCCCTTGGCCAAGGCACTGTTGGAAAAATGCCCGCGGAGTAGAGGAAACCTCAAATGAGCTACAGGTGAGCCACTTCTTTGTGAGTGAGACCCCCAGGGCTGCCTGGTGACCGCGACATGGACTGGCGATGGGTTCATGTGGCCTTCATCCCCCAAAAACATACCAAAACGCCATCCTTGCTACAAGAAAAGGCTTGCTTACTGGAGACCACCGCTACGAGCTTCTATCATTCAGATCGCTCCGTGGCGGGCTCCAATTGCTCAAAGGAGGTCATATCGGATTGATGTCCAACTCCTGGGGCAAAGCAAGCACTTTGTTGGCTCTTGTGGAGGCAAAGCAGGAAGGAAGCGAAGGTAGAGTCCCAAAGGAAGCAAAGCAAAGTAAGCAAAGCAAGCACTTCTTTTCGGAGGCTGTTGTCAGAGGTGAGCCCGATGAAGCACTGGGCAAAGACCTACCTTCTCTGCAGGTCGTTGGCACCCTCTCCGGCAGTTGGCACATCCCCTTCGAGGGTTCTCCGGAAGCAGCTCAGGATGGGTCTGAAGGGTTCGAAGGTCCGTCTGACACGTCAAGGTGGTGAGAGCCTGAGGTGGGGACGTCATGAAGACCCATGAGCCAGCAGTGGCCAGCAGTTGCAACGGAATGGTTTCTAGTCCCATCCAGGGGCCGTGGATGTGACAGGGGCACCCCTATATAACCTCCATGGATAGCACGCTGGCATGTGTTCTCATCTCATTCTATGAATTCCTGTGATATCCTGCCTCGCGCAAGGTGTAGCAGTACATGGTTTACAACATCCTCCAATTGTCGAACACTCATAGCAACTCTTTGCACAACTTGGCAGGCTACCAGGTGCTGTTGATGATACCTATACAAAGGGAACCCCAATCAAATCGGATCCAAGTCTGAAGATTGTTGGACATTTGTTGTCTGACAAACCCAGTGTAGCTGGATCTCTCGTTCATGGAAAAGTTTGGAAATGGGACCGTGGTTCCACAAATAGCTTAAGGGGGACAGCCGAACGAAATGATTCACATTGTTCACATTGGGGTCAACCCTGTATATCATAGCATCATAATCACCCTTCCAATTCGCACTCACACCCGGACTGTCAATTCTTTAGGAACCCCCAGGTTCAGTATCCAGAATTGACACTAAAAAATCAAGAACATTCTCTAAAGAATCAAAAGCCAGATTGCATCTGCTAAAGAATTGCAGACTTGAAGGAAAAGCTCAAAAGGCCTAAAGAATTGACAGTCCGAGTTCGAGTGGAACAAAGTCGACTCATGCATGTTCTTCTTGATGCTTGCTTATGGATGATCCTGGTATGGTCTCTGCATCTGTGTGTTGAGCCCATGCTAGGATTTGCAAATCTGGCTTTGCAAAGACTCTTTTCTCTAAAAAATCCACCCCATTCTCGAGCTAACGCTCGACAACCAAAGTCTCTAATAAATCAACCCCCTCTTGGCGTTATAGAGAATGGGAACCCCCAGGTTCCAGTTGTAGACTGGCACTGTATATTTTCATCCGTGATTGTTTTTTATGACAACCCGGGTTGTCTGATTTTTTAGAGGAAATGCGCACAGGGATGCATCATATCACCATATCCTAACCATCCTGTGTGGAATAGTTGCATACATTAGGCCCATTAGTAGGGTGAATGATGGAACTTGTATGTCGTTATATGCAATCATGGAACTATTCCATAGATGGGACGGTCTGGGATTAGGTCGATTTGTCTCCCAACTTTACTCCTCATCGACTCGACCCATCAGTTCACCCCATTCGTCCCAGGAGCCGTAGCAGCCGGCCTGGGAGAAAAGGGCTGGCGCAGGCGGTGAAAAGGGGCGTTGGTGCCAAAAAGAATCATCAACTACCCAAAACCCTCCATGGGACTGGCATATTTACCTACCTTTGGCTCCAGATCGGGGTGGTTCAACGGTCAGGAAAACGACAGCCCGGCTGCCAAGTCGGCGGTGAGGGGGTCGGAAGCTCGTTTTCCATGTGCACACATCAAACATTCCATGTATGGACTATTACATTGGACTATTTATACCACCCTTGAAACCACCCCAATCATCCCCAATCTATCATTACGGCAGTTCCATGTTACTTCTTTAGGTGTGGGACAGTGCGCCAAGATTCTGTTCAGTCCAGCTTGATCCCCACGGCCGAATCGGCGCTGACCTCTCACCAGCGGTACCAACAAACCCACCCGGTGACGCCGAATGACCTTGACGACAGTTGTGCCCTAAAGGTCGGGAACGGACCTTATGAAATGCATCGAGGTTGGGCAAGTGATTTTATTGCGGGACATCGCTTTTTGGATGTTTTTGGACTAGAAAATCCGACCAACCCAGAATTGGTCTTAAAAAATGCCTCACCCACTCCACCCCCAGAACTGACAAAAATGCGCGATATTTTGACTGGCCTGACGAAGAGGTTTTATATGGTTTTATGCAATTCATGGCTTGTCGGTTCTCCGAAAAACGGGGAACATCACACTTGAACCATCTTGAACTTGTGATTTACACATAATGGCAACACTTCATTGAATACAACACTTTATAGTTGCAAAAACAAAACATGCATTACTACAAAATGCATAGACCAAACCAGTCTAATCCAAGATGACTGAACAAAAACACACTACAAAATGAGTGGCCTCAGTGTCTCCTTGATAAATGCACACTTTGTCATGACCATATTTTGACTGGCCTGCGACCCCTGTGTGTATGTAGAATCTCATTTTATACTGGCCTCAAGGCCACCCATTTCATAGTGGAAATTCTAAGGGTGATTGAAATGCTTGGGGTTTTCATAGAAAATGCAAAACTCGACCAGGAGGTCAGTTTTAAATGATTTCAGACTGCAAGTCCACATGTTCGATGTTTTCCGCTCTTGTCATCTTCGAATTGCTCTGATGTCAGCAGCTTTTCCCCAAACCGTCTGGACCCTCTCTCCCAGGCCACCCGGAAGCTGCTCGAGTCCGCCAAGCGCCCCCCCGGCGCAGCTCCACATCCTGGGCTGAGGAAGGAGTGGTCGGATCCAGCGGACGTCTATGTTGGCCTCAGGAGACCCCAACGATGTAGAACACCCCAATCATGGGGTGTTCATTGACCATCCCGGATGTATGTGGGTGTTGGTACGTCGATATGTATATGTTTGCTTCTTAAGTCTTCTACTTCTGGTGCCAGCCCCCTACAGGAGGGCTTTTGGGGCGGCCAGCAGTTCAGTGTGTGGGTTGCCTCCCCACGAGTGAAAGAGAATCCAGCGAGGGTTGTGTGATCGAAGCGCCGAGTCCATTTGTGGAAGCAAAAGGTTAAAAGCCTAAAAATGGAACCTGGAAATGGACCAGACTGGAAGACTATATGTTCCTCTGCAGCCCAGTGGTGTTCAGGTTCCATGTTCATCTTCCAGGGTGTATACCGACCCCAGATCTGGCGAGTTCCTTGAAAAAGTGTTTTCTGGTGTGGGAGAAGGCGTGTGAATCATCACACCGTGATGCCAAAAGCAAAAAAACACACGGCTTTTGGACGATCCACCGTGTTCGGCGGCAGCACGACTCATCTATCAACGGATTTGGCTGGACCGCCCCATCAAGCTTCATCCTTCTTCGGATGCTCTGTGTCATGTGGGGAACATGACGGGGAACTTGATTCATGGCTCAACCCACGCCCCAACAGGCCAAAGTGCTTGGCAACAGCGTAGCCCATGGAGAAGGGCACCAAGCCTGCTAAAGAGGCCTTGGGACGCAAACGCGGCAAATCTTTAACATCCGGGAAACCAGAAGTGAAATTGGTTGCCTGGCCCCTCTTGTGCAGGAGAAGTCTTCAAACCTCACTGGAACATGTTCAAAAATTCCAACCGGCGGGAAATGAGCTGACAAACACTGATCCTGCCTGGGCCCAGTTTCTTCCAGATTTGGCTCTAGCAGCATTGTGTCAACCAGCCACATGACGAAAAAGACCAACCAACCAAGTAATTCCTGCCCCTCACGAAGGCAGAACACCTGCCTGAGAACGCCAACCCCTTTGGCCAACCCCTTTGGCCTCCGGTCAAACGCCCGCTGTTCTCGCCCGCTTGGTCTCCATGCTCGCCTCGTCCCACGACGTGTCACACCGAGTGCCCCGGACCACCAGGTGTAGGGCGGCGGTCGGCATGAACCTCGGGGAGGCGACCGAAGCAGCGCAAAACAAATCGAAAAGGGCAAATGGAGGCTGATCTATCAGCCCTACCGGTGAGCCATTGGGGCAATGGGATGCAATTCGGGGTACCTCTAAAAAAGGAGCCCTATGGGGTCAATGCAGGTATGACAATGGTATTACATTATATGTGTGGAGTGCCCTGGCAACGGCGATTGGCAAAAGACCACATCCTCATCCAGTCGATGAGCCGCTGCGAATGACCTCGCGGACCATCGAAGAAGGCTCCGCTTGGCGCGGGTGGGAGCCTTATGAACAACGGTTCGCGACGAAGTGGAGACTGACGAATCTGGCTGAGCAAATCGGCACAAATGTGATTCCCTTTAGTGGCAAACGAGTTCATACTGCCAGATTGAAGTATCTCAAATGCATGTCTAAAAACTCTTTCCTTCCACCTCTAGACACTCCAAGCAGCCTTTGTTTGGTTGGTTCGACCCCAAACCCAGGTTGGAGGACTCGGGTACAAACCGCCACATCTCATCCCAGGTCCCTAGGTCCCCGGGCCCTGCCAAGCCTAAACGGCTGGTGACATGCACCGTGTTGAGCGACAACTGAGGCGGAGGAATGAAGCGAAACAGATTTCATGACATGGAGCGATTCCAAAGATTTTTGCCATGTGCCTTTGACAAAGACATATAGACAAATATATAATGGGAACATGAAACTTTGAAAGATCTAAGGCTAAGGGCCAGGGTGAGCATTTTATGTTTAAGTGTCACACACCCAAAATCACCCGCAGCAAATCCCCATGGAGCATTGACCACCATGCACGGCGCTTCACTTAACGCCCCTTTCGCTGCCGAACCGAACCCGGACTGCCATCGTCCACGGACGGGCCGGGTCAACGGGTCAACGGGGAAGTACAACAAGTGGTCAATTCGAATGTCAAAGAGATTTCATGGATTGAGCCAATTGCCAGGTTAAAGCTGGCACGGGAGATGAATTTCATAGTTTTAAAGGATTAAACAGGCCAGCTTCTTTGGTGAGAACCTGCTATGAAGAATCGACCGTTGTTTGGTCTTCACCGGCCACGTGCTACGAGGTGCTGCGAGGCCCAAGCATGGTACGTAAACACACCTCTACCCTATAGGCTTCCAACCATCATTGATTTAATGGATTTTGCACTACAAGACCAGGTCACTCATTTTTTAACATGCTCCTGGAAGTCTAGGGTCTAGAAAGATGATGCAATTTTTTCCAGGGCCTTTTGGTCTAGGGCGGATCCTATAGTTGAAGGGGTGTCGGTGATGTACGGATGGCCCCGAAAAGCGGTGACTTTGAGGTCTCCATTGGAAAACAAAAAACTGGTGGGTCCAGGTCTCAAAGTGAACTGCAGGGAGCGACCAGTCTTAGACCAACGAGCGAAACGAGGGTGCCACTGACCTCTTCAAACGAGCGAAAACTGCATCCACGTTCCACCGAGCTCGCCGAGCGAACAGCGGTATTTTGAGAAAAGCACCACAAGCTCCACTGAGGGTCCCCACGGGCTTCAGTGGAACGAGAGGCTTAGCCTGGCAAGCTTGGGAGGAAACAGGAGTGCTTCCCTACAGGTCAAGGACCTCATTTCACGGGTCCGGTGATGCAAAAACAGGGGTGCACGCAGAACGCAGGTGCAAAGGTATGCACAAACACCCTGTACATGCTTATGTCATTGTGTGTGCAACCCCGAACAGATACGGTGCTCAATGAGGTCAAGGACGTTCTATTCGCTCCTTGGACTAGAGGATGAGTTCAGGGCCCTTCCAGCTTGGAGGGTACAGGAACATCGTTTGCGGGTATATGCCATCCACTTGCATATTATGACGTGCTCGTTGGCGGGTCTTTCTCTAAAATCACTTGGATCAGGGGCCGGCGAGCCAACACGGGCACCTCTCACTCACCACCGTGAAACCCAGAATTTGGATATGACTTCTCTCTGAGGCTAAATGGTCGTTTCGCTCACTTTCGTGCTTGAGGGCCAGCAAAATGTTCGTGTTCTGTAAGTGAACCAAGTATTCCCTTGCCTGACTTGGTTCATTGGCTGCATGCCTCGCAAACACGTCTTCATCTGCATGCAAAACCCGCCCCTGTGCCGCCAGCGTTTCGCTAGGGGACTAGACTCATCTGGTGCCGAGGCTGGATGTATCACTCGGCGGCTGTCACCACAGCTGCTGGCCGTGAACAAGACGTTCAAAGCTGTTTGGTCTTACAAAGCATGTCTTAAAGGACTAAAGGATGTGAACATCTCTGGGGTATGACTCTGGTCAGGGAACATGTTGATGTTTTTGAACAGTCCTGGTGACCTGGTGGAACATTTAAACCTGGTACAACCATGGTAGAATGAAACAATTAAACAGATTTGGTCTGGTCTTACACTTACACAACTTTGGGTGCCAAACACGAAAAAGGATTGTTGGTGCTTTGTACGCACCTACGTGTGATTGAAGGTGGAAGCGACCAGCGTTCCACCACCGGAGATACAACAAATACACTCCCGAAAACTAACATGGTTTTGGCAAACCACCTGTTTGTAGTGAAATGGTCTTCCTTTCGGGGCCATTCTCCACTTCCATGTTAGTTCCAGGGAGTGTAATTAGCACGGAATACTTGGATGCTCTCCGTGTCAGCGTAAGACCTGAACGTCATGCGTTCCGTAACGTCATGTCGAGTCTGACCGCACGAGTCATGCCGGATGATGTCTGGTGCTGGAAAATGATGAACCCACAATGAACTATAGCCGCATTAGGACAACCTCTCAAAGAAACCACACGACGCGTAACCAAATTCAATTCACTACACGACGTATTCGTACAAACTTGGCATCCGGAACGTGACCTGCTTCTACCTTCTCGAAGCCTTGCTTACATGTATATACTGTGCGTGATTATATATATATATACATATGTGTGTGTGTTGAGATTCCCACTGCAAAAGGAACATGCTCATGTCCCCGTGCTGCCGGTACACTTTTGTCTCCTCCAAAACCGCTCTCAGACCCCCGCCTCCGCTTCTTCAGAACCTGAGGAGACGAAGCTTTGCCCCCGATGGTGTGGACGACCCACACACACAGGTAATACCCAATATAGACATTATTTTGGACAACAGAATCAAAAAAACTAACTAATCCTACAGGTCAATGACCTCATTTTACTGGAGTTGGTAATGCAAAAACACCATTCAAGCAAGCAAACGACCTGGTTTTACTGGGTCGTTGGACTTGTAGGGTAATTAGTCAGGATATAAACTATCTTCATCCATGCACATGCGTATGGCCTGGCACATTGACCTATCAGGTGGTGCTTTGGGGAGAGAAACTCTCTCCGCATCTCCACGGAACGACCGGCTACACACGCTCGGAACGAGACATGTTCGTGCCTTCTGCATGGAATTCCACCTGGTGAAGCACACACAAACCAAAAAAATACTATATATTGTATTGAAATTTTGTTTGTTTTATATTTGTTGTTTTTCTGCTGAAGGCCTTCCGCCCTGGTTTCAAGTTTGCACAGACTGAGAGATGTGGCATTTCTCGTCTTCTGCTTGGCAGGAAGGCGAGGAAGGCGTCCGCTTCTTCCTGGTTCCGGGCGGGTCCGCGGCAGGTCAAAGTGAAAAGTCAAAGTGAAGAAAGAAAAAGATCCAGTGGGTCTTTAAAACTCTGCAATCCACCTCAAAGTTGGCTCCAAAATGGCTGTTCTTCATTCATTTTACGACCAGAATCTCCTTGTAGTAATAGTGAAGTAGTGTATCCCATAATGCATTAAGCATCCTAGCATCCCAAACCTCATCGGTATCTGGCGAACTGGCAAAGGACTTCTTCCATCATTAGATGATGAATAAACTATCCAATATCTTGGGTGTATCTATCCAATTACCAGTGATTAACAGTGGATGATGATGGTTTAGTTGCAGGCCCTTCTCCAAAATAGTGATGTTCTTGTTTACAGACGGCTCTACTAATTGACCCTAGGACAAACAAATGACCCAAGGCATCCCAAAGCCGAGGCCTATCAGAATCATCTCCACGCAGGGCGGCGATGCGCAAGCTGCGCAAAGACTCTGAATGAAACGAGTCCAAAAACCCATCGAACCCCTTGCAGCATCGCCTGCGCGTCCCTCCTTCACTGTGCACACTCGCTGTGTAAGTACCCGCCGCCCAACCAAGTGGAAAAACGATCTGTTTTAACTCAATATGCAGTCTTCCTTTCGGGGCCATGCCATCCACTTCCATGTTGGATGCTGCAAGTAATCGTCCCTGGTCCATTCTTGCGAGCCCTTCTGACGTCTAATACCAGCTGGAACGCTGGAAATGACACAAGAAACCTGAGCCTGTGAGGAACTCAGTCGCACATCGAAAAGCTCTGCAGTCCGCGATGCCTTTTCTGGTCTGCCGACCAATTGTGCCATTTGATCCGCTGAGTGACTGCTCTTCAGCGCAGCTTCCGGGTTTTCGTTTTCGGCGAGAGCCCACGGATAGCAGACCGCGAAAGGCGAACGGACGTTCTTTTGGGAAGGACCCCTTCCTGCAACCACAACCTTGTCAGACAGACTGCGCAAACTGCGGCATCATGCGTTGAAGTTGGCGCACACTGCGGCACCATGCAATGAGGGCCAAGCAAAGGCGCCCACTTCGCTGCAGAAAAACGACGTGTCATTGAACACTGATGAACATAGCCATCGAGAAGAGCTTGCTGAACCCATCTGCCTCTCATCTGAATGAGACTCCTCCTCTCGGCAGTGCCAGCACGCACTGAAGGGCCTCGTCCAGTTTGAGGTTGGCCTCCCAGCGGGCCTGATGAAATCACTCCTTTTGTATCGCGGAAGGCCCTTGTTCGATGTGGAGTCTTGGGAGAGCTGAAGGAACGCGAGGGTGAGCTCAACTAAGCAACTGACAGAGGTGCCCCAGTGCCCCAGTGGATCCAATTGCTGTAGACTATTTACAGCTAGGAATCAGTGGTTCCAAAGACTGTGGGGGCAGTTTTCTTGGACAGCCATGGCCTGATGAAGATGGTCCCGGCGAGGCAGCGCGGCTCTCACGCATCGAGGGGTTCACTGATGAAACCGGAGGTGACCGGGCAGTACAGGAAGGGAACTCATGCAGTCGCTGCGGGCTTTGGAAGAAACTGGAAGAACTGGATACCCCCTTTTCACGGCTCGCTCCCGAGCCACGGCTTGCACCAGCCGACCGATCGAGGTGATCCCGGAGTCTCACGTGCATGTTCCATACGACCCCGACCGCGGCTCCCGGACCGTCCTCCGTTCGGTACGGCGCGCATGGCTTTGTGGCAGCACAGTCATGGCATGGGAGCACAGGCCGATCGGCGATCGTTCTGAAAAGGCTTCCTGGTCCCAGAGGTGTCTACCCAGCAAGTGGGATGGTTGAACATGTTTGAATGACAGATTTATCACAATGGTAAGCACAAGCATGCGAAGCTTGTCTGGGGGGGTGGTTTTTGGCCATGTCGCCCGCACGGATCCGCCGGACCGGAGCGACTCTACTGATGTCACGCCCGGTGGATCCCAGGTACCCTATATATAATAAGGAACCAGGGATTCTAATTGGTCTATGGTTTGGTCCTCTTTGCAACCACTGGGACTCCCAGCGCATGTTCACTGCCTGGATCCTCTGAAGGATAATAGGATAGTGTAACTGCTGGTCACTCGCAGTCCTTCTCCCCGCCCTGCCGAAGCCGCGCGGCGCGAAGCACGTTGGTTCGCTGATCGCGATGGCGGACGGACGACGGAAGTGAGATCGCTACGGTCCGGGATCTCAGCTTGTGATCTTAAAAACATTAATTTAACACGATTTCCATCTATTTCCGCACAGAAGGGGATTCACCCATATGGGACATAACAAATCATCCAGCAAAACGAGGTCGCACAAACTCTGTCGGTCCTGACCTGACTTGAGGTCCTGGCACACCAACACCAGCCAGGACCCTGTCAGCATCCTTCACCTCTTTTCGGTGCGACTGTCGACACCCGTCCCCCCCCCAGCCCGGGCCATGAAAAAATCAGACCCACCAGTCACCCCTTCAAAGCGGCGGAGCAGAAGGACTCCACGTGTTGGGCTCCACTGGCTTGGACCCATCTGGAACAGGGGGGCCTCATGGGTGTTCAACATGTGCAGCGACTTTCGTGCAGAAAACATGTGAAGTCGTGGACTTGAAAGGAGGTGTTGAATCGATTTCAGATGGGGCCGAGTGAAAGATGCCTCGCAACCAAAACCACACGAGTCCCGGCACCACAGCCAGCGCTTTTGCTCCAACGTATGTCAGGCTGGTGACAGGAGTGGCGTCAGGGGCATCGAAATCGATCCACCAGGAGATGAGCGCATGTAAGCAAACATGAAAAGAGGCGAAACGGATGGATGTGTATTAGACTGGTGGGGACATAGACCAAAACCCGGGGTCCCCCTATTAAGATACACACCCCAACTGATGGAAGAAAACCTGAAAAACACCAGGAACAACACCAGAAGCATCACGACTTGAAGAAGGATCCCACACACACATTACATATATATATATATATCATACAGTGCAAAAGTTCTTGGGAAGCTAACACATGATTCTCCATGCCGTTCCACATGCCATGCCAGTTCAGTGTGTACGCCTTGTTCTGCTTCGTCTGGACGTGGACGTCAAAGAACTATGGACGTCCACGTTTTAAAGTTATACATCATACGGGGAATCTGAGGACGTCGACTGCATGATCCTGGATTCCTGGGATGGGAGGCTTCAACACCCAGAAAGCTGGACTTGGTCACTGAACCCTAGCAGTGTTGGAATCCCATCTGAATTGTGTTGACCCTAGGGCTCCAACCACCTCCTCAAAAGGTGGTTGGGGTGGGTTTGGGGGGGTCTAACCACCTTCTGAGGATATGGTTGGAGCCCTAGGGTGAAATAATCTGACATATGATTTACTGCACCGAACACTCCTAAAAGCGCCCTTAACACTGCCACATGACTGGTTTGGTCGATGACTGCTCATCGAATAAAAGATAATAAAAGCCTATATAAGGGGGGCTGTTCCGAATCTATCTATCTATCCATCTAACCATCCATCCATCATCTGAAGGCTTTTCTCTAAAATGATGATAATGGATTGCCGACTGTTACAGGTAAGTTAGGACACCATCAATCCATCTATCTACAATGTATAACTAAAACCGACTCAACCGACTCATAGGACTGGTGTCTGTACTGGCCCATGCTGGGCTGGTGTTTGACCTGATATCAACGGGGAATTTGGATCGCGACATGACGCAGCCCGCGGCGAATGTTCTTGATTTGGCAGTTGGTAAATCCTTATAATACCTACATATATTACCTATACATTCATAATAAAGCTACTAGGTTGGAGGACTCATGATACACATCATATATATATATATATTTACCACTGATAGCTGCAAACCAGTGGTTTCAAAGACTCCAACCGTAGACTTAGAACTTAGAACCTTGATGAACCTTGGTTCCTCATATAGTGGGATCAGTGGGATGCACTGGGACACTTACAAATGCCCGCAAACAACACATCATTCTTGCCCGCCAAAACTGCTCTCCTGCACCGGTCATCTTCAAAATACCAAGGAGCTTCGCGCACTTTGGAGGACTTGCAAGTGGTTGACAAGCAAAGTATCTTTTGATATCTATTGTGACAGTAGCTGCCAAACACCACGGCCAGTTGCATGTTCCTTCGATTCAGCGTCTTCAGCTGTGCTGAGAAAAGGTGTGGTTCCAAATCAGGGTTCATACAGGTTCAAGGCATGTGCAACGTGTATAGATATATTGTATATATATTAAAAGAATACATTGCAAAGAGTGTAGGGCATCCCATGACGATCCGTTGATTGTAAGACCCCAGGCCACTGAACACCCTGAGACCTGCAGGTCAGCAAGTACCTCTGTCAGAGGACCTCTTGGCACAAGACCCCATGAAACGGCCTACGATGTAGAGCAATTTATAATGTAATAAAACTCCATCGTTGCCCTGTGTGAAAACATTCAAAACAAATCATTATTGCCCTTGTGGGCCAATTTGACCACGAAGCGTCGATGGGCCAGGATTACTGTGGCAAAAAGTTGTCACCCCCCTAATTCATAATTCAATTTGCATGGCGACCGCAGACTGTCCTTGGCGAACGCAAGAGGAAAGAGGTACGGGATGTTACGGTGTTGGGGAGGTACAGGCGCCGCTGTAGATCGTCTGATCTGCAGATCAGCCTGTGGAGGGACACCCCGGAGAGGTGCTTGGCAGGTCCACAGTGCAAGTCCTGAACTTCAAAGCTGGTTTCTAAGATGCTGAGGAGCTGCAAGCCAGTCGAGACCATTGGTATTCACAGGTGACCAACCTGCCTCTTTTGAGGCGACGGAATCCGGATCTCAGGCAGAAAAAAGAACGTATGGATGACGTCCGGTTTGACGGAGCCGGTTCGGTCTCCGGTCGAACTGCTTTGGTCGAACTGGTTAGCCACCAGTTCGACGTCCCAGCGAACGTGAACGAACGTGGTGTGCCTGGATCTGGGTTAGATCGGCGCGTCGACTGTTACAAGTTTCATTACGTACCCCCACCAGAACCTTCCAAGAGGTGTCTATTCATAGCCTCTTAGAGGTTAAGGGGTGTCCAAAAACCACCCGTTGGAAGGTCCTGGTAACTACTCGAAAACCAAAAAGAACAAGAGCCATCCCTCGGCCATCCCTCTTTTAATTGTCTTGGACAGGATCTTTTCTATAGGGCACTGGTTGGTACAGGTCTAGACCAAAACCGCGACCGCAACGCCGGCCAGGAGTGTGACAACATGTGACAACAAGCGGAACGCGCGTTGTCAAACGCGAATGAATCTTGGTCTGTAAAAAACATCCCACTGGAGGTACATGTTGCCTTTCCAGAGTCCCAGCTTTCGGCTCCTCAGCGCCGGGTACCCTACCCACATCGTCGTTGGCGGGTTCAAAGTCCCCCGCGAGCAGGGACAGCACGGCTGTGGCTTTGGGTGGCCATCGAAAAACTGTCAATACTTCCGACTCCGGGGACTGGTCTTCCAAAGCGACGGACCGGGACCAGGTCCGGGACAGGACATCTTGGGACGGACCAGGTCAAAGCGAAGGGTTTTTCTGATCGAATCCGGTACCCACCGGGTGACATTCTTTGACCTGTAGGGTCCAACTCTTGGAAAGGGGTGAAAAAAGAACGCTTGGAAGGAGCACCTTGGTTCAAGCAGAACTTACGAAGGGGCACCCAAGTCCACTTGTGTGGGGCCTGGGCCTGGGGGTCAAATTTATGGAGTTGAGCATTGGGATATAGTGCGATTTTTTCTATAACAGCCTTTCTCAAGGGTGACCAATTGGGATCTGACTCCTCTCCTTGCGCCCTTCACAAACGATAGCCGGGAGAGAATATCTTCAGACCGTCCTGACCCAAGTTCTCAAGATCTCCGACTGTTTTCACATCTGCAAGGATCGTCCCTTAACATCTTGGGAGTCTGGAAGTTGGTCGATCTTGCCACGCAAAGCTATCTATATATAAGGGTAGCCCACCCAACCAGCAAAGACATGGCTGTTTGACTCATTGACTTTCAAACTCATTGACTTTCAAATAAGGTATGAAAGCTGCAAACTGCAAACACCATCAAAAACCACCAAAATGCTGCGTGCTGCTACTGAAATGAAGACCCTGATCACGATTCTCTACGGACGTGCTTGATTGAGGGATTGACTGATTCTTTACGTGCAGGATCTTCAAACAAAATCCGTACTCCAGGAAATCCGGTCCCTTAATTTGCACGAGTGTGAACATAGAACTGAAAACGTTTGCTGCTTAAAGCATACGTCAACAGGCTGAGGTCATTTACTCCGAAACACTAACACGGAAGTGGACCATGGTCACCAACATGGAAAAGCCCCCTTGGAACGAATCGAACCGTGAGTCCAAGGGTTTGGTCTTCGTATTCGCACATGCGTTCGATGCGTTGGACCGTCCCTCACGGGTAGTGGGACACCTGGGACACCCGAACGGAGAGTGGAAGATCTGCCCGGCAAGGCCAGTCGTTGTTCTTTTTGGATTGGGTATGGAGCAGGTGCGCACGAAAACGGCAGGGTTTTCTTTCTGAGAAGGTCATCCTATCTTTTTTTCAAAGGTCCAAGCGGCTTGGCTCTGAATGACAAAACACACCCCATGTCAACATGCTGGTTTTGAGAGAGCATCGATCCGACGCGGCATCAAGTTCGCCCGTCTTCTCCTCGCCTGAAACCATGAAAAACATCTTCTCCAAGCACGTCACACGTCTCATCCGCCACATACAGGCTGGAACTGGCGGGCGTCATTGACACCAGTGGTCTGCTTTAGAGATTGGATACTTCGCGCGATGGGGCCCACGATGGGCCAGACGTGACAGACATGAGGGCTAGAGTGTTCCACCTTCCAAAAGTTCATTGACACTGGCATTGTGACGGGCTTCGATTGTTGTCAGGCTGTGCATGCAAGCATCTATACATACACACAAAATTATGTATATATATATATATGAACTTCCTTAGAAGGGCTGCACAGTCGAGAGGCATCATCTATCATTCCATTCGTCTTTTCACTGCCGGGTGGTGCCAGCACAGGATGCTTCAGTAGCAGGAGCTGGTCCTGCTAAGCTCCTTGTGCGCATTTTTTGAAAGAAGCCACCTCCTGGAACTGAGCAATCATATGTGAACCCATGCGAAACCCCCTTTTCTTCCCGTGATGCTAGTTGATGCATTGAATCAGAAATCAAAGAGTGGACCAGTCTTAAACGATTTTGGACTTGCCCAAACGCTCCAAGCAGCCCTTGATCCCTCAAAACCTAGGAATTTGAGATGCCAGACCCTTCATACGAGGCATACGAGGGTCCTGCCCCCCCATAGTTCGCTTGAAAGCTATGATTGCCCAATAAACGCCGTCTAAAGGTAGAGACCCAAACTTTCGACTGATGGGGCAAAAGCATCATCTTTACCGATCAGTCCAGGGGTGGTTGAAAAAGGTGTCAACATCATGGCGTCCAACAGGTCTCGGAGGTGCTGGCGGCTGAAATGGAGACTTGTTGAAGTGGCAAATGGTGGTCTGTAAATGCTGGTATTGTTTACTTACATATTTGTACCAGGCAGTTCAAAGGGGTCTCCAATTAGTTTCTAAAATCTATGTTGCTAAGGGGCGCTTAATGGAGACCCCTTAGGAACTGCCTGGCCATACCCATCAAAAAACCTGCACCCAAGCCAGAGCGGCCTCCGATTCAACGAAGCCCAAGTCTTTTTGGAGCAGGCCGCCAAGGTCTTCCCGGCTCGTTTGCATCGAGAGCTCAGCTTCAAGATCTTCTTGGAACATGTTTATATGACACTTCCAGGGTCCATGTACACTATATCAGTCGGTGAGCTCTCTGAGCCATTTCACGCAAACATAGGCCGCCCATCTAAGCAGCACTTGCTGACCAAGCTTTCTTGGTGAGGCTTTGGATGAAAATCTTTTCACATGGCCAACAGCATCCTCGTCTGCGTAGCACGATAAGTGAATTGGATTGCATGCAGGAGCGAGGTCAATGATTATGTGGTCCAACCTTAGTCCCACGTGCAAACGGCCACAAAGATACCGCGATAGGGAAAGACACAATCAACAGTAAATGCTGTCAAAGAACTTGTGATGCTTTGGACGAGTCTTCCAAAGCAATCGATTGTTCGTGATTGCTTCTGACGCTAAGCCTTGGATAAAAGATCAACTGAATGGTCAAGCAACCTCACATTCTCAAATGTTCAAAAAAAGATAGCACTACGTTGAGCAGTGGCACTGTTGTGTGCAGCATGAAAGAGCCAGTTAGCTCTTTGCAATGTTGCAAGGTTCTCTGCAGCCATGGTGACATGACCATTGCTGGGATGCTTCATTGCACGCCGCATTGCGACCAAATTGACAAAAAGGGCTGCACGCAACCTGGTAGTGAGAAGCAAAAGACGGGCAGCAATCATTAAAGGATGACTGTATCGATTTGCTGGCGTGACCAAGGAACTGTGCATGGTCGGATTCCGGATTGCTGTGCGCAACTTGCAGTGTGATGTTCATGAGCCATGTTGCCAATACCACACTCTCCTCACAGTGTCACCAATAACGAAAACAATCACCTGGCACAAAAAAAACTGATATCTTGGACACCAAGGCTCAGCAGCATTAAAATGCTTTTGCGCTAGCGTGGGGAACGTTTTGTTCCCAGCAGGATAAAGATGTTTCCTTGGGAAGAATTCAACTTTAGATTCCCAAGCAAGCCTGAACACGATCCCTGGCTGCATCAGAGTGGCATCGCCCACATCATCCCCCTACTGCCTGGTATCATTGAAACACTATTGAAACAGTGAAAACATCACCCACTCCCACAGGGAATGCAATGTTCAATCCGGTTCATGCAGACAAGGTACGGATTTTGTTAAGCCGACAGGCTTTCATAAACATACAGTAGGCACGTCTCAAGCGCTCATCCGCCGGCAATCCGACAGGTCCAAAAACACCTTCCTCCACCAACTCGACTAAGCAGCTGGCAGAAATTTCAGGACAAATTGTCAGATCCACCACGTGGAGATAGTCATGCCAAATCATTTGCACATTCCATCCTGGCAAGGCTGTCCACGTACGAAGTCCAGCAACCCTTCGGATGAAAGCCGTTGTATCCAACATGCTTTGCCTGTGCTCCGCTTCAACACCGTGGTGTGTGTACAGCATGGCGCCTTCTTCGTTGGTTGCACCACAAAGCAAGCATACATGCCGAGACACTGCCGAATGACTAGCACGATAGATTTTTTGGTGATATTTTTCATCACCTTTGTGTCCAACCAGCACCAGGCGCCAGCCGGAGGCTATGGCACCGCTTCTGCCTGAAGCATGTGGGCCGTGTGGCCTCCCATATGGATCCGTGTCCATGTAGTACCCCAATTGGCACTCCATCAGTGACCATGATGTCCAAAGGTCCATGGTTGCGATTGTTTCCATCTCTGAAACACTATTGTCCAGGGTGTAGATCTGGGAGTTGTTTTGGAAGATCGTGCCATGGGTCAACACGCTGCTCAGCGTTACCACAAGAAAGCTCCTCCGCCGATGCGACTCAGCATCATCCCCATGGATGCAGACAGGAATTGTTTGATTGAGGTTGCATTCCTTGGCTTTCTAAATTGGTGTGTGTTCTTTTTTGAATTCCTGTCCAATAACATCAATTGGCTTGCAACCTATGCTCACAACATTCAGCAACGGCACAGGGGAAGATAATATCGGATGTTCTTTGAACCATTGCTGATGCTGTGCCACATTCCAATACTCCTGCAATGCCTTAGCACAAGAAAACAAACACAGCAGCCAGCACGCAAGAAAACACACGGTTTTTTGTTAGCCAAACGTGGCCCGGTCACACCTGGTGGTCCAAGGAATTTCTCCTGGAACAACTCCCAATCATAGTGATATATGGACCCAAATCTGAGATGCGCAGAGGGTCTGAGAAATGTTCAAAACCCAATACATGATCCAAAAAGCTGCAACAAACAAATCTGCCAGTAGGGCACATGTCTGCTGGTAGGAAAAGATGCCATTTTCCGATGTAGTGTTGTCGAAGCAGGCTGTGATCAGTAAGAACTGTCTCTACCCTTAGTAAAAAGGCACTGCTACAAATCAGCACATCTTCACAACACAAGCTAGTGACAATGCAACGAGCTACTCGAAAGGTTCAGGCAGCATCTTGCGCCAATGCTGCTTTTTGAGCCATGTCCAGAACCTCCGTGGATAGTTGGTCTCATCATCAGTCGTCGTGTCAACCAGGCTCTTCAAATTTCTCCTGAGCTGACAGTGCTATCACAGGAGAGGATCCGGCAGCACAGCATGAAGACACAAACCCCACAGCAGCGCATGCAAACATCCAAGCTGCGGCAAATAGCGTCCTGGGACCCTCTTGCGTAGTGCTCGGAATAACTTCACAAGTGTCCTCGCAGATACCTGCACATGCATTGCATGAGACCGCAAAGCACTCTAGAATTCACTGACAGTTTGCACTAAGGTGCCACCAAAGTCACGTCTTTGGTAAGTTCAAGGACCTCCTCAACCAAGTCCATACCATAATGGGAACAGCAAAGTAGGTGGAAGTAGTTGAACAGGTGGTTCATTGCGCTACTAATTACTCATCCATGGAACACGCATTTGGCTCCAGGGTCCAGTTGAAGTTTGACATATAGAGTTGTGATGTTTGACAATAAATGACAAGCTGCATGAACCACGAAAACACTAAGTCGAGGCATCTTTCCATATGCGCACACACACATCATGCTTGCATACCTGTCGCACAGGCCCAGCAACAGAAACTGCTTGGCTTTCTTATCCTTTTTGCACCCTGCTCTGAGAGTCGTGACAATTTGTGGCCACTGTTGATCAAACAACACCATGCCACACTTTTGCCAGGAATTGGTGCACCAGACCCTGACAGATTGTCCGGATCCCTGGAAACCCACCGCGGCAGACATAAAACTAAAAACTTGTAGTTTCTCCTATCAGACTTGTTGAAAACATGTTCAACAAATCAACCATGGATCAAAGAATCAGCCGCTTTTGTCAGAATCCGAATCTTCATCCGGATCCTGCTTATTCTTGCGGGGTTTGGCCTTGGGCTTGCAGCTATTGATGCGCCGTTTGGCGTCTCGAAGATCAACGTCGCAGTCCTTCAAGGCTTCCTTCTCCTGGTGGATGAACTCATCGATGTCAGCTGGATCGATCTCCGATGCCGGAAGAGCCAGCTTTTCCTGGATTCGCTGGTAGCTCTCGATCACATCAGCATCGTGACAATCTAGGCTTTTCACCTAAGCTGACACGAGGTAAAAAGCACCTTCTCCCCCAAAATGTTTCCCACCAAAAAGAAGCACTGTCCATAAGTGAGGCGAGTATCCAGCTCAGCACTGTTCCTCACCTTCCATTCCTTAAGCTCAGTCTTGCACGCTGGAAGCTCATTGAGCATGCCCTTCACCCTCAGGTCCATTCATCCAAAAACAGGTTTGGGGTGGACATGTTGAGAAGACAATGGAAAATGTGATAAAATGTGTCACTGACAGAAACCAATAATTTGTATCAAGGATCTTTTTTTCCAGCTTTTTCAGCTCAAGCACCGCCAGATCTCGCGGACTCTTTTCCTTCTTTGGCTTTTTGACCTTGAAGGCCCCTGTATCCAGGTCAAACTCTGGCAGCTGACTGGTGTTCATGTTGCCCAATTGTTTCGCGACCAGGCTTTTGCTCTTGGCATCCTTGACACGTCCTCCCAGAGATGCCTCAGGTATCAACGATGCATATCGATGATCATTAATAGGCTTGAAAGTCACACATTGTTGTACACATGCCCGGGTGCTAGCTAGCAAGATGTTTGGGGAATATGCCACACAAGGCGCAGAGGTAGATTGGCGTGTCCCAGTGGTATTCATTTGCACCACTTCAGCAAGAACACGGAACATCCTTGCTTTGGCCACATTTGGTGCCTACGCAATCCCGAGGCACAGCGACAGAGAGGTCAAAGAGTCAAGGGCATCAAGACTCACAAGCTTACAAGGTGTGCCTGGGGATGTGGTGCGCCTTTCTGACCTGACGAGATTCCAAGCAACAATAGTGATCAATGTGGCCAGTCTTCATGCACAAAAATCATTTGCTTACAAGATTCCAGAACACAGCTGCTTGATGAACTCTCTTGCTTCTTTGCTTTTTCCGAACATTTTCTCCAGTTGGAGCACCGTTACCTGGCAGAATTCTTAGGGTGAGTTCAGGTGCACATGCCATGGATTTTTCACCATTCCACAAAGGTCAGAGTCAGGGCCAGGGTGCAGTCACATATTTATCACTCCTCAGCTGTTCTGACCACTGCACATATTTGTCCTCGACCACAATATCCCCCACATCATTGTTCATGATCCATTGTTTCAACATCCCGAACCTCGAGGTGTGGCAAGTTTGTTCAAAACCAGCTAGGCAAAGCAAAGCACATGAACCATGCTTCCAAAACACCGCTCGCGGTCCGAGCAAAAGGTAAACTTTGCAACCAGCTGTGGGGAAGCTTCCTTCAAGATTGCTCTGCGGAGGGCACTGTATTGCCTTTTCCTTTCTGGGCGATCCATGTCGGATGCTTTGGACATCGCTAGGATCTTGGCCTTTTGGTCTTCATCGAGATCAACAAGGCGTGCAGTACGCTCGATCTTGGAGCTGGAGGCTGTTGACGGTGGGGTTTCCTGGACATGGGAAAGTGCACTGTCCACAAGCTAAGCCGCTTCTCAACCCAATCACACCTAGCGCTTCCAAGGGGTGCCCAATGGAGACCTGTAAGTAGTGTGGAGGTATCCATTGGTGCACCAAAGTCCAGGGTCACCAAGGCCGCCAAGGTGCAAGGTCAAAATCTATAGCTCTTTTTGGTGTGTCCAGATCAAGGGATTCCATGGTGCCGATGCGCTCCAGGTGCTTCAAGAGCTCCTATATAAGGCACATGTGTCTTTCATAATATGTCATGTGTAAATTAAGATATCCTTGAAAACATTTTCACCTCCCAAAGTCCCACCTCGTCGTCAGACCCAAGTGCAGGTTTGGAAGAATTGGCTTCAACCTTTTTGTTTGCCTTTGGCTCTGATGCATCCTTCTTTGTGCTCTCAAGTTCGATTCTCTTTGCCTTTTTTTCCTTTTTCTCCACCTTCTCCTCTGCTGGAACCTCCTTCCTCTTGCTAGCTTCTGTTGTCTTCACCTTCGATTCCGTTGTCTTCTCGTCAGTCTCAATTGTCTTTGCCTTCTTTTCCTTTTTCTCCACCTTCTCCTCTCCTGGAACTTCCTTCCTCTTGCCAGCCTCTGTTGTCTTCACCTTCCGTTCTGCAGTCTTCTCGTCGGTCTCCTTTGCTTTTGTCTTCTTGTCTTTTTTCTCCACCTTCTCTTCTGCTGGAACTTCCTTCTTCTTGTCCTCAGCCTCGCTTGTCTTCACCTTTGGTTCCATGGTCTTCTCATCGGTTTCCTTTGCCTTTGCCTTCTTCTCTTTTTTCTCCACCTTCTCCTCTGCTGGAACCTCATTCCTCTTGCTGTCAGCCTCTATCATCTTTGTCTTCGGTTCTGCAGTCTTCTCATCTCTCTTTGTCTTTGCTTTTTCCTTCTTTTCTCTTTTCTCCACCTTCTCCTCTGCTGGAACCT
>CAXAMN010000159.1:329044-488200 GCA_963970005.1 Durusdinium trenchii
CCTGACCAGGAACTTCACTCTCCTGACCTTTTTCATCTTCTTCCTTCAAGGCTTCCTTCTTCGCTTCATCATCTTCCTGCAAAGAACGCAATTCATGTGGATGGTTTATTGAAGAGGTTGAGGTGAATCAAACATAGGGTCTGGTGAATAAAACAATTCAGTAGGCAAAATGGAGTCCAGCAAAACCCTTTCCCTTCAAACATACTGCATGGATTGAGCCGGTCCTTTGGTCCTGATCCATCCCGAGAGCCACTGGCTTGGCCACCAGGATTCCTCAGATCACCAAATGTTTAACACTTGTAAACCAAAGGGGCCACTGTTCCACTACTTTCGTCACTCCCTCAACTCAAGACAGGCGACATGTCGTGAGCAGCAAAGTCCGGAATTAAATCAATATCCATCGGCAGGGTGTCCATGTCTTCAATGGATTTCCTGAGAGATTGTTTGCAGTAAGTTTGGTGGATTGATGTCAAATATATAGTGCACCATGCACAGCACCATGAACTAGTATGAGACTCAAAGGGTCGACCCTTCTTTCTTGATCTTCCTTTCCAGCTTTGTGGCAGGAGATGTAAAAATAGCACCCTTTCGTTTTTGCTTCGCATGGTTTTTGAGAAGGGCGTGAACTCGAAAAGCCTCAGTTCTTTATTGCATGCGGAAATTGCCATGGTTGGTTGCAAAACAAACATGCCTTCAAAAGGGACAAGGGATGGCAAGGGACTTGTTCTATAATCCAAGATTGCAGGTCATCGTCAGATCGCCCAAAACCTGGTTGCTGACTCTATCTACTTTGATCTATAGATGGGTTTGCTTTTCTACAAAAGCAACTGAGTGGATGACGTAATTTCTTCTTCCGAACAAGCTTCTCCACCACGATGCGGATTTGAGTTTCCCTTGGGACCCGATTCAAATTGGATTCTTTAAAAGCACTTCGAATCCACTGGTTGGCCCCAACTCTGAGATCTCCTCCAGGTGCTAGTTCAAGTTCCTTCTTCACATAATCGTAGGGCAACCGTTTGACCAAAGCATCCACCAATTTCCTTAGATTTTAATCACACAGCCATGCACCCCACCAACATAACACTTCCTTTGCAGCTGAGAAGGCAGCCAAGAATCCTCCCCTCTGGATTGATCTTCGCTGGCATGGCCCACGTGCGAAGGAGGTGACAAAACTTCAACCCCTTTAAACAAATCCGAAGTGCTGTGTAGCATTGTTGAAGCTCAATGTGTTGTTGGAGTACATATCAAGAAATGGGTGGTGTCTATTGGAGTATGTGATAATTCGCCAAGATCCATGCCACCCTCCTCTTGACCTGTGGCAGGCTGCGGCAAATGACAAGTTCCACAAGCACACCTCAGTTCGGCAGGGTCGGGTTTCGGATGGCCCTTTTATGGGAGTTTTGGTACTCAAAAAATAAGGGGTCTCCAATTAGTTTCAGTGCTAAGGGGTGCTAATTGGGCACTCCTTTGAACTCCCTGGTATATATATGTATATATGGTGGTGTGTGTATATTTATATATATATATATATAGACACCACATAAATGACATTATGCATATATAGCGAGAATATATGTGACACTGAGTGTCTTTCATTGTATATACCGTACTATGATAGCAAATATATAGTGCATTATATATAGTACATGGAGCATCTGGGCAGCTTGGCCGGATGCCACGTCCGGACATCGAGAACGCACCATGGCGGCATCGCTGACCCTCCGCCGATCGGAGAAACGTTGGCGCATCTTCGGTCGCCTTAAGTCGAATGTCTACGAAGATACCTTGGATCCCAAAGCGCAAGGGAGAGAGCCCTAGCTACTAGTAGCGATGCCCTTGTTACTAGTAGTGATGCCAGGAGCTACTAGTAGCAATGCCAGGAGTTACTAGCAGCTTCTTGTTAGCAAGGGAGAGGGGCCATGGTATGACATAATCCAACATAGATCGTTCGCCTTCCTCGATCCGACATGGCCACTGAACGTCACTAGGGATCCAGTCATACCGAACCTCAGAAGGTACTTGGACCCTCCGACCTACACTGTCTCCAATCACCAAACCTGAGGTTCGGTACGACTGGAGCCAAGCAGGGCGTCCGGATTCAGGAGGGACGGTCTCCTTCGTGTGCGGAGGGCGCTCCGGCGCTCCGCCCGCGAAAACCCATGGTCAATCTGGACGAGGAATCCGTTCTTTTGACCCACACCCAACGAGCATCGTGAGAATTGGTGTTTCCTGCGGCTAGGGCATGGTGTTTCCTCAATTTCAGATGCTGACGAATCAGCAGAACCACGAAACTACGATAAATAAACAAAGAAATCAACAAGCACCCCATGTCATATGTTTGGGATGATGTCTCACCTTGCCTCTCCTCACACCTGCATGGGCAGATGTGTTCAATCGGCAGCCTTTGAGAAGGTCGAGCACAGCTGAAGAATTTGAAGGACTGAGGTTCCAGATACAAAGTCTATATAATCCTGCCAATGAGATTCTCAAAATGTCAAGGTGACTGTATGACAAGCTCCGCCAAACAGGGATACCAACAGTTTGGTGGGACTTGAGCAAAACAATGAAGGTACATGAGATATCATGGAGATGTTTCTTCCTGTCACACATCCGGTGGCTGATTCCGTCACACACCAACTCGCGTTCCCTGGTTGAAGTGTTCCTAGTGGTAGTTGATTTGGAACCTGGTCTTCCCAAGAGTCATCCGCTTCCGTATGTGATGTGTTTGGAGCGCACAGTTCAACATGAGATATCAAAATGTTTGTTTGGCCGTTGGGCCACCAAAAACATCGTGTTGTTATCAAGCACCAAGTTGGTTCAACAAATGCAGAATCCCCTGATCCTCCAGATCTTGGCTCCTAAGTGAATCACCCAGTAATCAGCGGTTTACAAACCAGGAAACGGCCTCACTTCGAAAGTTCTTAGATTCTGCGCAGTAATTTAGACTCTTGATTAATAAGCCACCCCAAATGAAGAGGCATTTCAATTCAAATGGGGAGGTTCTGGGGCGTTATTAATCAAGAGTCTACATTAAATGGGTGTACTTTTTAGCCCGGGCACCGCCGGCACCGTCATAGACCGTCAAACACCTGGGGGGGGGTCGAGACCTGCCCCCGCGATGCCGAACTCGTGCGCATGCCTTCCCCAAGTCGCCAACCTCTCAGGAAAACACCCTTTGGGGCCGAAGGACTTTGGCCAACCAGCGAGCTGGAGATCAACTGCAAACGTTTGACCGGAGATCCGATCGTTGGAGGTGTGTGTCTTCAACCCGCGGGGCAGCCCACTGAGTGGTTATGCTCCGCCCAGAGAAATCACCAGAAGCTGGGCCGTCAAAGATTTCTGAGATCCGCACTAAATCATGCTGGCATGTGGTCTTCAACGTGCCAAGAGAATTGCGCTCAACTGGGCCTGAAACTATATGTCCTGGATCTGGAACCCCGGGATTTGAAGTTATGTCCAGGTATTCCTGGGACTGCTATGGCTCCACCTAAAAGTTGGGGCTCTTGAGGTCGCCCATCCACGTTGGACGCGATGGCTGTTCCAGGCTTGGGATGTGAAGCTGAACACCCGGCTTTAACAGTTCTGCCTCCACTCAAACACAGTTTGTCCAAGTGGGCTTGGTCGACCCTTCGCCCGGAAAAAAGGAACCAAACCGCCCGCGTCGCCGCGCGCGGTTTGACTGGGATCGGACGCTCCGATCGACTGGGCGGGAAGTACGTCTTCTCAGCATCTATCGTTGGATGGTCGGATCTCATGATCTCACGAAACTGCTTGCTGCTTGCCCCCCCCTGACGATTTCTCGGAAGGCATCGGAGCCTTCTTCTACCAGACTCGACCCGGTAGGTGGCTCTCCACTCGATCGGATGTGTTCCGGGCTCTCCATGTCGGGCTCCGGGGGCGCCGGTGGCGGGTTTCGCACGTGGAGGGTCCAACGGTCTGAAACAGTCCGGTCCTAAAGCCCCAGAAGGTCCTGAAACAGTCTGGTCCCTCACGGAGATCATGGGCCACCTGGGAGTGCCAAAAACCGGAGTCCAATGGACAGCCTTTCCAGGGGAGGGACAATTTTCATGAATTTGGTCTCTAGTTCTGAGGTCGCCACAAATGGATACACGTGCTGCCGTCGGGCTCCGGAGGAGTATACGCCTTCCATGCCCAATCGCTGACTCTGGACCGGTCGCAACTCCCAAAAAAAAGCAACGCCGGTCGCAAGGACGACGCCGATGTGAACCGGCCATTCCATGCAGTCGCCCTGCTAGGGTGGGCGGGGCAATGGACCGAACATGACCGGAAGAACGCTAGTCAAAGGCATCCACGCCGGGAAAGACATGAGCTGCCTCCGACAGGCCTCTATGGTGTGCGGCCAGTAGTCCTTGGATTCCTCCAGATGAGATCAAGATTGACAGAACCGCTTGAACATCCAAGGAAATTTGATAGGGGCGGCATATGCCCGTTCACTGGCGCCAAGCTCCGTGTGGTAATCCGTCTGATTGCTCTCAGATCCGTTGCCCCAAGTCGCATGGTAAGCGATTTCAAGCGACATGTGCTGTTCCAAAGCATCAAGCACCGGTCGACAGCGCTGAATTTGATCAAACACAGCATTTTTTCTCGCATTGGTTGAAATGTCACTCCCTGAAAGGGCCCTCCAACCAATTCGGTTTTAGGTTCGGTTCTGATCATCTACCAGTCTTTGGAGGGGATTGTGTGTGTGTGTCTCCCTACTGAACTCGATGTCCAAAACGACACTGGATTCTGGATGTACTATGCTAGCCCGAAGCCTCCAAAAATATGCTTGGATGGTTAAGCTCCTGTGCCAGCTCCAACCTAAAACAAATCCATATAATGGTCTATAAGCACTCATCTTGCAAAGAAAAACGTCCCTCAATAGCGTTTGATTGAAAAAGACTTGATGCATTTCAGCCTCCGACCCTTCTTTTCTTTTCATTGTAACGGATGAGTTTCACCTCTCCGGCGATCGTTCACCAAACGGCTGCCACGCCACATCTACCGGTTTGGTCTCCTGGCCCACATCCTTTAGAAGGCAGTTAGACCCCCAAACGCACCCACCCCAACAACCTGAGGATGCGTGACAGGAGCCCTAGGGTTTGAAAGGCATTTCTGAGCCCGTCCGATCCGAGATTTGGTCCGAAAAGCATCGTCAAAGGGCAGGGCTGACCCCTTCTCACCCATCCAAACACTGCCAAACATCTTCTCATGAAGTTATATTATATATAAATATTTACATGTTGTAATTAGATTGTTCCTTGCTCAAGTTTCTCAAACCATGTAACTTTAACTTGCCTAAGTAAGCTAAACGAATACTTCCATCGTGGACTTGATGCTCCTGCCGGTCAAAATGGTGCCGAACTTGCTGCACGCTGGCTGCTAACGTGCAGTCGGCTAAAGGAGATATGCTGGAACGCTGTTCTGTCTGTTAGGTGCTTCTGCCAAAGTTTTTGTGGGGAATGTCTGCAACGCCACCCGTGCAAGGCTTCTTACTAAGAAGTCATTCAAAGTGCATCAGCAGAAGCAACTCATTGACGCAATCACAGCCTCAGTGCTTGCTTTTCAAGCACTGAATCATGCTATCGGCACTACTCACTTGATGCGCAGTCGTCCAGAAATCTCAGTTGCTAAAAGCATTCCAATGCGCAGCCACTCACGCCGGCCGAAGTAAGCAAAACACACCGCAGCAACGACAGTAGCAAATATGAGCTTTCCATCAAGTCGTACCATACTAAGAAAATAGGACCTTTCCTATGATTTGGCGTCGATATATCCATCTTGTCGGCAAGGTCAAACCAGCCAACTGGGGGTCCGGTGTTCCCTGAGAACCACCCGACCGCAGAAAAAGACACCGAACACCTCTGCTAGGTCTGCCTATCTCGTCAAGCCTTTTTCACAAAGAAGCCAAGTGATCCAAAAATCGCAGGTGTTCAAGAATAACAACACTGAACAAAAAACGCCTGCGTGCCTGAAATACACAAATCTTCCTGGCATCGCCTAGTTCCCGGCCAAATTCGATCCCCTGCAGAGATTTTCGTCTTGACCAGTCTAGACACAAAATGAGCTCTGCATGAGCTCTGGGTCCATTCTGTTCGATCATCTTCCTAACCTCCCTGAAGGACTTACACACGATGTTTCCTTTTGGATGGGCCCAAGTTAATCATGTTCATCCAATGGAAGTGCACACCCCTGACCCAAGAATAGTTTTGGGGACCAGGGCTTCTGGGGGACACCATGGGGCCGCCACTGGCCGCCAGCACATGGTCGGATATGGCCGGTAGTGTTTGAGGTCAACCTGATGAACTAGAAGGCCTCAATGGCAACCCTGTGCAAAACCAATGGCGGCCAAGCGCGAGTCAAGAGCTCTCTCTGCGCATCAAGCTTCTCATCTTCTTCAAACAGTGACACAGTGACACAAAGCCACGGTGGGTTTATATCATTCCTACGGAGGGACAGCCATCACTTGTTCCTCATGCCATCGTTACTTCTGGCTTGCCAACTATACACTGGTGGTGTTCAGTGCCATATAGAGTATCGTAGGTTCTAACCATCAATAGACTGCGTTCCCAGTGCTCAAACAACGACCAAAGATTCATACCATTCCATACACCTGCAGCTCAAACTCCGGTTGTTTTCCTGGCGTTCGCCCATGGCTATGCTCAAATAAATAGTCAATATTCTCCATGGCCTTTCTGGAGGGTAGAAGTAGCTTAACCGGCTGCAGCCCGTGTAGCCTTCTCTACCTCAGGAGATTTCTGGCCCTCTCAAAACAAAACTCTTCCTAAGCTCCTCGGAGGTATCAGCGACTTGACCTACAATTCATGTGAGTTATTTTGGAAATAAATCCCCCCAAGTAAAGAACATAAGCCTGAAGAACTGCCTGAAGACTATAGAGTGTTTGGTGGTCCTAGGGCCCTGGGGCCGTTTTGGGGTGCTTCGAGTGGGTACCCCTGCAGCCTTCGAACGAGAGTTCTTCGCATGGTCCCTCCTTCCAGCGCCCGCGAGTGGCGACCTCGGAAGTGTCATCGATTCGATCGAGTGGCGACCTCGGCCAGCGTAAACCACCCAAAGACGGTGGTACCAATGCTGATTTCCATAAGGTCCAGAGACACGATTCATGGACAACTGCGCTGCTAGTTTGTGTAAAGATCTGCTCTTTCTGATTGTTTGTTCGATTTCGAGGCCTTATGGTCTTTCATATGCATCTAACACGTCTTGCCCTTCCACCATCACCGCATGAGATGTGACGCCGGGGATCCCAGTCAAGTCGGCGTGGGGGAGGCCAAGCTGAGCTCCATGGCAGCATGCATTTGCCTACCTTGAGGCCTTGAGGTGTTCAGGTGTTTCAAGGGTCATTGATGGTCATTGTAGATGGATTTTCCATACATTGAGGGTCCGGGAACGCTCATCGTGGTCAAGATTCACGACAGCGGGTTCGATTGGGGTACGCTAAGATGAAACCCCGCGTTGAAACACATGGCAAGGACCTGAAAACCCAGCATCGGAACTCATGCCCTCCTCAAGCACCGCAACAAAAGCGGGTGGATGTTGCAGCTTTCATTCCATTTATTCCAAGATATTCCAAGCCTTTCAGCGCAGCTACAGGATGTCTTGTTTTTTCCATCTACAAAATGGCACAGCACTCCCCATCCTTGGCTCCCTCACACCTTTCGCTCCATCTTCACGCCTTGGAGCGATGCATCCGCGAAGGTCGGCATGCGGGCTGGAGCGCAAAGCGGAGTGATGGCAGTAGAGCTCATCAAAGCCTGCTGATCACTGAGAAAGCAGTATACTGTATACTTGAAACATCCTCAATCCTCTTCCAGCGTTGAGTGTATGTTCACAGATCTAGATCAGCAGAAAAAGGGGAGGAAGCGCATGTCTATCTTTTCTTAAAGAAAGGTGGAAGGGTGGAACCGGGTCATGTAACATGCAGGGTAGTAGAGGCTTTCCTCCAATTTTCAGTGGTTCCACCATCTTCCAGCCGCTCCGACGGCTGTGTGTTACACAGCCTGGCGGACCTTTGGACATGAGGAGCGCAGCCTTGCCATCAAAGATGGAGTGGAGGGAAATGGAAAGAAAACGAATTGTTTAAAGGGAATTACTTCAGAGATTTGAAAAATCAATTATAAGATCAACAAAATATCAAACATTTAGATAATTTTCCATATGAAAACAACATTTTAAGAAATACAGATCCAAACAAAATGGAATGAACATATGAAAATACTATCTCGGTGGAGGACGCCATGCTCGGTTGGAGGCCATCGCTACGAACAAGATACTCCAGCCAGGCCAGGCAAAACGGGTGGTTTTTCCAGGTGGACTCCCCGTCCAGCATCCAAGAGGGCGAACAGCAACCTTCGAAAGGGGACTGGACTGGGCGGTCAGCATCAGAGATATCCTGAAAAACATGTTCCGTCATTGGGGTGTCAACATGGCTCTCGGGAAGACCGGCTGCATGCCCAAAAAAGCTGCCGAGACCGATCTCACCGGCGTGGATGGCACGACTTCCAAAAAAGACCGTTGGCCGTTAGTACCGGCCAATCAAACATACTCCCCCGGAACATGGAACCTGAAAACCACTGGTTTTTTGGTTGAGTCGTCTTCTCCTCTGGTCGCCAAGCCCGGTTCCATGTGTCACCTGGGGAGTCGCCATGCATGCCACACAGCCCAGCGCCGCCGAGGCCGACAGCTGCCACTTCCTTTTGGGAGTAGGATGCCAAAAGGAAAAAACAACAACAATCATCAAACAAAACAAGAAGAAGAGAACATAAACCAAGCTATTACCAAGGTGAACTTCAAACGAAACAAGTTTCGAATGTCAAAAGATCGAAAGCCCCCCCAAAAAATCTGGGCAACATTCAGCCCCCTCTGCTCTTCCTCCTCTCCTCTCCGCCTCCCAAGCGTAAGCCTTCTCCCGGCCCGACTCGGTGGCCACCGTGCCAAGCGTCGGTGGCCATGCGGCTGGCAAACCAATCCTGGATGCGGCCGGGCGTTGAAACACGGTCCCGGCTGCGGGTCGTTTCCCCCCGAGGGGATCACGCGGCAGGCAGTGGCGCCAGTGACCCCCACAGGGGTCATCCGAGTGCAGGGCCAGGCCCATCATTGTTCCGAGTGTGTGGAAGGTGCGAAGGTGCCGGGCCAAATCTCACGAAAAAGTGGGACACCTGACCCATCCTGAACCCCTCCAAAAAGGTGAACGGGGTTTTTGACTGATCAGTGACTGCCATAGGAGCCAGTCTCAAGTCTGTCTCCTACAAACCAACACGTCGCAATGGAAGTGGATACCCCAACATGTGGAATTCACCCGTCTCGGCCGCACTCCTCCATGTTCGTGTCAGTCGACGAACTGAGTCGGCTCACGGCGAAGGACCGGCCTCGGCAGTGGGTTGCCCAGAGGGGCGGCCACCGTTCTGCCTGCAGGTTCGGCGCAGGGCGGAGGGTGAGGCGGAGGGTGGCCGGAATTTTGGCATGAAGCATTAATATACAGTATATACAGTGTGTATATATATATATATTATAATAATATTATATTATATATATATATCGATATACACCTCAACCCTAAGATCGGTTTGATTAGCAATTGAGATGATTTCACAGAATTCTTGATCGATCTCCAGAAGCATTTGGGACTGGACATGACAATGCGGGGTTTCACATGCTTTGCATCGGGATTTCTTGTAAAACAGCTTCTGTCCTGGGATGATAAGCTCCTATTCCTGGGCAGTCAGGGAGTGATTTGAAAGCTTAAGTCGAATGAGCCTTAGGGTTTAGCAGCTAGCATCGAAAGCCATTATAGTTAGCCGCTAGCATCTATAGATGTAGTACATCCAAATGTAGTAGATCATGTAGTCAAAGCACAAAGGGCAACCGCGCTGTCTGATTGCAACTCACCATGCTCTACTGCCTCTCCGAAGCTTATAATAGCTGGTACTGTGTTGTGCAGGGATCGTCGTCAATCCCTCGGTGGTTAGAGTTTATCCACAGACTGAGTATACCTAGGTACTCGGCAAATTCCAGCTGGAGATATTTCAAAGTTTTTTTCAAATCCAGGTAGGAGGATGTAGGAGGGCTCTATTGATCAACAGTCTACATTAACATGTCGCGAAAATCAATCAGCCCGAGTGGAGGATGCAGTAGCTCCACTTTTCTGTTCCATGTTGGTCAGGAAATGGCCACGCCTCCGACTTTACAGCGCAGCAAAAACCCGACCGAAGAACAGCAAAAATGAAAACGGACTTGCGAGCTGACCCGCAAAGTACAGCATCTTGTAGCAACCAGAAAACACTAAACTTGACGTTTTGGTGCAACATACTTGCCCCGTTGGGGCGTCGTCTGTGTGTCGTTGTTCACCGTCGCTTTTGTTTGGTTCATCGCTGTCGGCCTTCGGGTCCTTTGACCGCCGCGTGAGCCTCGCTCGTTGCGGGGGCCTGGGCGGGTTCGTGGTCCCTTCCAAGGAGTGATCTACAAGGACCACGCGGTGTTTTCCAGGACTCCAGTCCGGATTTCAGGCAGCTACTGTATCTTCTTTGCAAGGAACTAAGGAAGCAAGGCTCCAAGGCTAGGATGTCTAGGATGTCTATATGCTTTGTTCGTCTTTGGAACCAGTTGCTCAGCAAAACTGCCTGGATCCGCTCGGGTGGAGACGGGACATCCCAATCGATGCACGGTTCCGGCCCTGGATCTGCTGTGCCGTGGCCAACTCTTCCTACTCTGGCTCGAGCACCGAAGCAAAACAGAGGTAGGGATGAAGCTCTGGAAAACCGTAGGTCAAAGGGCCTGGTATGGTCAAAGTTGGGTATGTCCGTGATTGCAGGGCGTCTCTAAAATAGTGATGTTCTTGTTTACCGACTGTTGGTAATAGGGCAGACCCTGCGGCATATGCATGTGCACCATTCCCAAGCACTCCATGCGACTAGACTAGACCTTTCTTTGGCCAGGTCTAAGACCCCTAAAATCCAACACCCCCGGATCACCTGCGAACGGCTGATGTCTGCCAGTCCCATGTGGATCGTCTGCGAGTTCGACGGTTGCGTTTCAAACGTTCCTCCCCATGGATCGGTCGTGGTTTTCAACGGCGTTTCTGGCCGTGTCCAACGGCGGAAACGGTTCGGAAGACTTCACCCCGGAACACCTTCTTCCCCGAGGTCGGCGGGGAACTTCACCCCAGGCTCTCGACTTCACATGGGAACCGGGAGCAACATACAAACCCGATCTGGAAAAACAAAGTCTTCGCTGGCCAACCCCCCTGAGAAGGTGGTTGGGGTGGGTGCCAGGGGGGTCTGTGCCCACCTTAGAAGGACCTTCTGAGGATATGGTTGAAGCCCCTGGGCCAGTCCCACGCCCTAAGAATCCCCAATAATCTATTGCACTGTCACTGGAATCTTGACCTACATTGACCACCCTACTCCATGTAGTCAGGGAGTGTATTTGTCATAATTTGGTCCATCTGAATGGTGCTTCCTGGTCATCTCCACCCAATTCTTATGTGTGTTGCTGAGCTGTATGTAGAATCTTGATGAATAACCCCTCATATGAAGTACATGCTTTTACGATCCATGTCTAGGGGGGTTGTTCATCAAGATCCTATATTTAATTACATCAATTGAGTTGACTGTTCCCTTGGGCTCCTGGCCGCCCCCTCCGTTTCGGTTCGGTGGGAGGGGCGGTGCCACCGAACCAAGGACACGATCGTCACCAGTGGTCCTTTGACGAACACCATCGGCCGAACCAGCGGGGTATCCGGATCACAAGCAGCGAGAGAAAAAGAACACCAGCAAGGTAATCTGTATATCTTTATATAGTTGTTCCAAGTAAGGCCTTTAATAGGCCTAGGCTTTCCCTGGAACCCATTTGACCTCTGCCAAAAGACCATATTTGGGGTGGTGGGTGGTCCAAAATAGAGGTCAGACTCAGGTTCTAGGTATATATATATATTTATACTATATATATATATTATAGTTGTTCAGTCTTCAGGCTCGTGGTCTATTGCACCCCCGGCTCCGTTTCAGGAAGCACCGCCCGGGACCCCCGGACCGTCCGCGGTGCCGCGTTGGGCGCGAGCGTTGGGCGCGGTGCCGCGGCTGGACCTCGGAGGGGGGGGGGGTGGAAGATAGGGAAGGTTGCGTTCGGTTGCGTTCTGATCCCCGGTTGACATGCATAGGTGGGGTAGGCACATAGATTTATCCAGCTGGTACAACCGGTGTTCTTGAATGTTCTTGGGCTGGTGGGTTGAGATGAGTTGAGACCCTTTTGGTCGGCGGTGGGCTGGTGCATCTATGTTCTGGTGGTGGCCGCGCCAATCCTTTGTTCGATACAAGTTCTTTGGGCGGAATGATTTGTTTGACAAAATTTAGTATCTCCACTTCCTTGTCCTGAAAGCAAATTGGTCGACAATGACAATGATATGCTGGGTTTAGTAGGCCTGGGTAGGGGTCACCCATGGTCACCCAATTAGCGCTTCCGAGAGTTGAGGGTTCGCATGGTATTGATTGACATGTTCTTGGCATAAAGGCATACAGTCATTGTTTCCCACTGCATCCACGTGGGCATCTACATTTGAACTATTGGTTGACTACTGCTGCAGTGGTCATATCCACTGGGATATCGTGTATGAATCTCCGGCACGTGCATGCACAGGTTTGACTCAACACCAGGGAGACCTCCCAAATGCCACTGTCCTGCATGGCACATCGCATCCCTAGCATTGACAGAAATGCGAGGGATCTTTCAAAAACAGCCAGCAAAGTGGATTAGTGCTCTCTGAGCATTATCTTTGCCCACAATACCACCCATTATGTTGAGCTGGCCCAGGCCGAAAGCACAGACCTTTGCAGAAGCAAAGCATTATCCAACACGGCATGGATGTGTGGATGAATGGAAAGGGTTTTGCAAAACCATATAGATGGGACATAGCATAGTATCCACCACGTCTTAGGTGTTGCTGGACCATATGCAACACATTACTAGGACATGGCGTGACTTCTTCAGCAGGTTTGAACCGTCTGCCCGTTCTCCGACGGCATGGCGAAGGGGACTGCGATGATGTTGAGTTGCTTTAAGTTGATGTGAGCGAACTGCATGATAGTTGGGTGTGTTGAAGAGGTATGAATTGGTGGAAGTTGAGTTGGGTGGGTGGGTTGAGTGGGTTGTGGGCACACCGATGAACCAGGTGGTTGCTTCTGGTGGCCTCATCCAAGTCTGGCTCATCCGCATCCCTTCATCCTCGGGAGGTGCGTACGATCTTCCTTCTTTTGTAGATGGCACAAACGACCCCAAGTTCGGGTGATGTATATGGACCCCATCTCAAGTCATCTTGGGGTCTGCGCCATCTACTCTGAAATCACTGTAGAATTTCGGGATGATGCTGTTACCTACATGATTCGTATAGAGCTTCTCTCACTAGAGATGTCTTTTGATCCATCCTCATGGATCCAGGCAACCCAGAGCTCTCTTGACTGGTCTACTTTCCGAACCTTTCAGGGCCAAGCTGCTGATCCTCCTTGACCTTTGGCTCCTTGGGGGTCCGCACCTCAAATAGTCGAGGTGACCAGTCGAACCGAACTGGTGTAAGGTAAAGCGGACATGATCATCGCTGAGCGCTGCATATTAATGGAGACTCTTGATGAATACAATCCCGAAAACGAACATAGACCCTGACAATGGCTGGAAGAGCGTTTTCCTCTACCAACCAGTGGTTTTCAGGGTCTATGTTAGTCTTCCAGGGTGTAACCCCCGCAATTTGGATTGTATGGACCTCTTCCGGAAGTGTGGGGGTGATGAATCAAGAGTCTACTTCAAGAGTCTGAACCACATCCACACCGCAACAGTTCCGGACCTGACAGACTACCGTCGATGTGCGAAGAACGACAGAAATGTCCAAGGCTTTCCAATGAAAGATGTGGCTCTGACATGAACACATGAACAGTCCTATATAATCAGAACATGTCCTTTCCAATCAACGCTTCTGCACTGACAGCACTTGAACAGCTTGCTCCGACAGCCCTTCACAAAACATCACAACCCCCACCAACGGATGCTTTCCACAGGCTTCACTCTCTGTACGTCGTTCCCACGGTCCGTCCGCGTTTCGTTCCCTTCGTTCTCTCGGTCTCCGCCGGGTTCCGACGAACGCGCCTCGCGCAAGTCCTTCTCCGGTTTGCTCCACTCCTTCTCGGGCTTTGGCTCGTTCACCTCCCGCGTGGGTCACGAACGGCGGAACGGCGGGTGCCGATGAGAATTCACCGTTCCGGAAAGCCGCCGAGTTCGGTCGTGGTCGAAGACGTCAACTATATATGAAGAGTTGATCAAATCGCACCTCAACCGTTGTGCCGCACATAGAAGGGCCTTCATATGGCATGGCAATACGATCCCGGTCAGGGGAGGTTTTTTGACATCAATCACGTTCGGTTGGTCAATTGAACCATGGCTGACCAGGCGCAGTGAGCACAGGCGTTGAACCATGGCGAGGCATCGGGGCCACTCGTTGGCGCGCCACGCCTGGCGCGTCTCGTTGGTGTCGTCGCTCTTCTTCCTCCATGCTGGTTCCCGAGGCTCTCGGGTCGTCGCGTTCCTTGCGGAGCTGCCACTGCGCGTTTCATGATGTGCCACTGCGCTCCGCTGTCACCAGCGTCTGAACCTGGGAGGTCTCTATGTGTCTATATATGGTCCCTATAGGTGTGCTTTGGCCTTAGATACACCAACAACCCTAAAATCAGAAAACAAAAGGAGGAGGCCGAGAGGACTACTCTCGATGACCAAGAGTTGCCAACAGAGTCTAGTTGCTTTCGCCTCCACCGTCTACTGCCACCGTCTTGAGACGGGAGTGCAACACATGCAAACACACTGGATACAACAAGAAATAAAGCACCCATGACATATGGAATAGTTAACTACCATTAATTACCTACTATTGACCCTTAAAACCTCTGAAAATCATCCCAATGTAGGCAAACAGTTCAATAATTCAGTCCAGTCCCATGGAGAGTGGTATGGAAGCGGATGGCTTGAACACTGAAAACAAGCCTACTCTCCTTTATAGGAACCGTTTTATGGAACCGGGTCAACAGATAGTACCCACCCCCCTTTTTGTGGCGGGCAGGGCGAAACCCTCCACGGACCCATGGTTCAGGGGTGTCTCTGGTCAAGTCGCCCCCCCTTTTTGTGGTGACGCCCAAGGGTGTCCATTCCCAAACATGTGTGGAATAGTTACTGCATGCGTTCTGTGGATGACCATAGCCCCATCTACACCATGTATGACCCCAATATGAGTATGTCTCAATTATGGCTACATCGTTACTTTCCGTACCTGGATGGTCTGGCATTGGAGGGCCCTCCACTTCCATCGTTGTTTTGGATCGCTGAGCTGCTCTTTGGGACCGGAGCTGCGCCGATCACGGGCATTCTCCTGTGGCCAGCGAGCGGGAAGTTTGAGAAGAAATTGGCACGATCATGGTGAGGTAGAGACACTCATAAACCTCCATGAGCTGCATGTAATATAGATCCCCAAATAGGTAGATCAGTAGATCAGTGGATCCCACTAAAAATGTATTGGAAACCATGTCACTATCCATTTGGGGATCACTCTAGAGGTCTGAACTGGATTGAAATGATGCAAGGCGTTCAGCGCACCACCTGGCCGTGGCTGTCGGTCGTACGCCTGAAACAGTGCCAGTCAAACACCTGAAACAGGATTCACCTGTTGCAATCAATCGGGATCCCAAGGCCTGTGTCATCCGGTGAACTCTCCTCCTCCTATTGGAGGGTCAGCTGCCACGTGAAAACACCACTGAGCCAGTGAGCAATACTATCTCCCCCAATTAAAGGCATAGAAAAGGCATCGTCTTGGTCAGCTTCCATGATTGGAGGGAGTGAGGCTACCGGTCATTTGCTCGAACAGATTCTGGTTTCAACAAGAAGGCATCCTCGACCCAAAATGGCAAAATGTGGAAAAACAAATCGGGAGTGGGTGAGTTAGAGTTGCAGCAATTTCTTCGGTTTTGCAGTGCGAAACTCCAGCCAGCTTTGAAACATGTCGTCCTAAGAAACTCCTAGACTTGAGGAGCATCCCAAATATAACTGACTTAATGAAATGAGTTATATACACTCCCTGGAATGATCATGGAAATGGATTGCATGATTTGCACGAAGACCAAGCAGGTGATTTTCACTCCACGAAACCATGATAAATTCCAGCGAGTGTGTTGGGATGTGCTAGCATTACTTGGTCAAGTGCATGGAATCTACAATGGGATCAGTTCTAACCCCTCGGGCTCCAACAATATCCTCAGAAGGTGGTTAAGCTCTCCAAACCCACCCTAACCACCTTCTCAGAAGGTTTTGTTTCCTCGTCTTTTCCGCATTTTCCTCCCCGACAGGACAAAAATTGGCTCGTGAACTTGTCCAATATTTTACTCAACTACTGTCAATTGCTATGCAACACCGGAGTCCTGGTGGAGAAAAAAGAACAACAAACCAATCGCATGGATAAATCTTCTTCGGTTCGGTAGAACGCGCCACTGTGACCCATGGATGAAAAGGTCCAGTTTCCAGTTTCGGTCACTAGAAGAGTAAGGAAACCAGCTGGGTTTTGTTCATAGCTGTCATGGCTACTCTCAACACTTGCCACACTTGAAGGCCAAACTAGCCGCCAATGATGTACGCCCTTATAGTGGGCTCCCGGCATGCCTTTTATGTCGCAAAACCGAACAAACACGTACACACGGACGAACACATCACATGGAAGTGGAAACCACACAAAAGTCGTCCTCCCAGGGAGCCATTGTCCATTTCCATGTCAGTGAGAGGGTGAAGAACATCAGAACAAACAACAGGACCTGAAAACCACTGGTTTGTAGAGGAAAATAGTCTTCCTAAGATCCGTTTTTCCAGGTTCCATGTGGGTCTCTTCCCAGGTGTAGTGAGCTACAGATGTGTCATGATGTGTCGCACATCTTTTCCAACCAGAGGTTGAAGGACCTTATAGACTATCCCAGTGCGGGTCCTAGGAATGTCTCCCCATAGCAACTGCACTTCTCCCCTTGGATTCCCAGCCTTGCGCGTCGAATCGCCTTCGACCTTCTCTGCCTTCTCACCTGGCCGGCCCGCGCGGTGTGACAAAGGATCGATCTTAAAACATGTCCTTCATGCTCTCAAACTATACATCCAAAGCCCTCAAGGTGATTCAGGTCTCAGGACAGATTCAGTTGTTTCCGTCCAAAAATGATCAAACATGTCCAAAGATGTCCACTTCATTCAGAATCGGTCATTCTTGCCATGAATGGATGTCCGTGATCACTTCCGGATGATCACTTCATTCACTTCACGGAACCGGACTGATCACTCGCGTCGGCCTCGCGGCCGTCCATCGCGCCGGCTCGCACGGCTGCTCGGGTTGCCGCCCTCGCGCGTCCCGGTCTGGCGCCTCGGGGTCGATGGGAACAACGCTCGGTGCTCCGGTCGGCGTTTGGGACCCCCAAAACCACTGAAGGAGGAGGCCAAACGCGGTCGGTGGTGGCCTATACCAGCACCACCCAGTTTGGGTGGTTTATAGACGCCCCTGAAGATGTATTGTCCATCTTAATAACCACCCTTTGGGTGGTGGCCGTCTCGTGGTCTCCAATTCGTGGCCAAAAGACACACCCGAGGCGGTGCGCGTGAAGAACTAGGACTCTGCGTGAAGACTGTATACAAAGCTGAGCTGGGTTCCACGACACATCCTGTGGATTCAACACGTTCGGACCCCAATTTGCCCCATGTCCCCCTCAGCACCTTCGAACCTTCCCAACAGGTCTCACAGCATCAAAAAGCAGAGTCCCCATCAAAGGACTCCCCCACGACCCGTTGCACCAAAGGAGAAGCAACACCTTTAGCAGCTAGGCATCCAAGGCCCCAGCTGTACATTCTGAGGTGATGGGGTTCAGATCCATATTGGATCTATAGGCCTATATGGGTTCGTATTTTTTTAAGGTTCCCGGGCCGGGATGTTTGCCTATGGGGTATGCTTCGGGGGTATGCTTCGGGGGTATGCTTCGGGGGTATGCTTCGGGGTATGCTTCGGAGGGTTTGAACACTATAGTACTATATACTTTGCCAGCCACCACATGAACATACATGACCCAAACACAAGCCAGCAAAGCGCTGACCAGAAAACTTGCCAGGGACAGAGTCTACAAGCAGCAGAGCTTATATGCACTCTTGAGCACGATGCAATGATTTCCAGCAAGTGCGTTAGCCCTTAACAGCTACTGCAATATACCTTGGACACACACACACACACACACCCTCATCGCCAGCAACAACCAAAGGTAAGTAAAGGTTTCACCATGGCCGGTAGGGAGGGCAAGGGGTGTTTTGGTTCCAAACCCCGTCCTGTTCCAGCCACAGCACTCAACTCCCTTTTCATTCTGTGGAGCTAGAGCTGTCAGTCTCATCTGAGCTGGTCGAATCCTCTTTGAGGTTGACAGCAAACACCCTCTTTTGCCTTAGGTATTTGCTTCTGGCGTGGGCTGCTCTTTTTTCTCGCTTCCTCAATTCCACCAAGCGGGAGTCTCTCCGACTTACAGGGCCAATGTCCGCAAACGTTCTCTGCTTGTGCAAGCGTCGCTGGAGCAAGGCGACATTCAAGGGATTTTTTTCTGGCTGCTGTGCACGGAAAGACCTCCGCCACTCATCGGTGCATTTCTGTATGGTGCACTCTGCTCTTCCCACAGTGACCCCAGCTTTACCGGCGCTCTCCCTGTCTGAGAATACATAATTGACAACTCTGACATGCCCTGCTCTGGCCCTCTCTAACAGGAGGCAGTATGTATACTCAATCTGCAATTCGAGGCCAGCGGTGTCAAATTTCTTGCAAAATGTCTTGGGCTCGGGCTGAAAAACAAAGCTGCAGCAAAGCCTTGGCTTCGCCCTCATTCTGCCTGCTAGCCACACGACGACTTTGTGTCTTCACAGACACCACCCATGTGCTTTGCGGGCCGGTACTAGTGAGCCGCGTTTCCTCCCAAAGGAAAGCCATTTTGAACCAGCAGCTATCACGCTGATGAAAGTAGTTCCAGCACAAAAGTCAACAAAATTCTTCCCGCGGTCTCAAATTAGACGGCAGAGGGTGGTCTGCATGGAATATTCCCACAGTGATCTTGGCCATCTGCTCTAAAACTGTTACACTCTGCTGGTGGAACATCTCACCAAGTGCATGCCCACTGCTCTACTTCCCTTCTTGATCAATGCCCGATAAAGCACCAATTTTGGAGGGTATGCTTCGGGGTATGCTTCGGGGGTATGCTTCGGGGGTATGCTTCGGGGTATGCTTCGCCTAAGTCGAACATCCCCGCGCTACCCAAACTGGACCCCTTAAAAAAATACAAACCCATATGCATGCAGAGTTTGACCCCAAAAGCCCACCCTCTATATCCGGCCCCACGGCTTGGGGCGATATATGAATGGCCTGTTGTCAATCATGTGGTCCATCAAACATATACCTTGTGGATCCTTGTGGGATCTTGTGGGTCAGGTACACGTTCTCTTCTGGCATCACCCCCACTGGCCATTGGGGCCACCTTGGCTGTCCTTCCTTCTTCTCAGGGTCCTTTTCTTCCTGGCTGCTGAGCAAAAATGCCAAATTCTGCTGCTGGCACGTCATTTTTCTGATGCAATTACTGCGTACGGCATACCTGCCTGTTTCAAGCGGCTTTTTTGATTCTACTTGCGCACAAGTGTTGCATCATAAATTGGACAGTCTTTTGACCAAAGCAGGGAGCTGGAGACGGGCGCAATGCCGTCGTCCGGCTTGTTTTCGCGCTGCCTGAAATTCTTACGGCGCCTCGCATGGCATTGAAGCGGCCTTGGAAGACTAAGACCACTTGGCACCCCCCCTTAGTTCCACACGGCTGATTCACACTCTTGATTGATGAATCAAACCCATCAAACCCTCCCTGAAATTGGAATCGAGACCTAATCGACTCTTCATACCTGAATCTTCCAACTGCGAACAACAATGCTGCAGTTTCATCTCATTTTGCATGTTCATGCTGAAAAGAAATTAAACACTCAAGCTAGACATAGCTAGACTGTAAAAGGATCTAAAAGGAATATATGGTCGCACACTTGGACGATCCAGGTCTCTGCCCCGATTCTTGTACGAAAGCTGGGACACGCTGACACTCCAAACCTGGCATGTCGTCCAATTGACCCCCACCAATTGCAGGCCCACATGCCATTCTCTCCCTGAACATCCACTTCAAAGTTCTGCATTGGTGCCGGACCAATCCCCCTCTGCCACGTCCCCCACGGCCAGCCCCACGGACCCGCGGATCCACGCGGATCCACCGGCTCCTTGCGGTGGCGGTTCCGATTCCGGTCGTTGCGGCGCCCGTCGCGGGGGCGTTCCACGTCCTTGGACCTGCCGGGGACGTCGCGGAGGACGAAGCCGCAGCCGGAAGGCGGCGGTCCGGACCCGAGGGAGTCGGGCGGGTCACTTCCGGTGCTTCTTTTTTCTCCGTGAGTACTTCCAGAAATGGTGCTTTTTTAAATCCAAGAGCACTTCCGGCTTGAACGTTTGGAGAGTGGACCAAAATCCACCGTCGGGTTCGTCGGGTTTTGGGAGCCCAGATTGGGTGAACCTCTAAGCCGACTCAGAGTCTGCAAATGACTCTCCTGACGGAACGCACATGGCTTCGTGGAGTGTGTAGAGTTTCGTGGAGTCTTTTAAACCGGCCATGTTCCAGTTCTGTGTTAGTTCCAGGGAGCGCAATCCAAACTCCTATAGCAGGTTTGAATGGTGCTGTTTCTAAGCATGGACTTTCTGACAAAGCTCGGACGGCCTAAGTAAAAGAAGAACACCGCCTGAGCTTCCTTCAGGCACATGCGTTGATTCGAACCATAGAAAGCAAGGGGGTGGCGGAGACCGCTCGGTCTTGTGAATCTGGGCATAGTCAAAAACGAATCATGCCTGGCTGGCTGCAACAACGAATGCTCTACATGTGTGCAACTTCTTTGTGGAACAAATGGCAAGAAGATGAGCCGCATGGAGACCGTAGGTAGGTCGTTTTTGGTCGTGGAAGGAACTTGGAGGGGTACCGACATGCGGGTGGCTGAGGTTCTTGCATTGGGTGTCTTGGGCTTTGGATGGCGGCCATCACGGAGTACATGGTCAGAAGGTGTGAAAATCGTGGATTCTGTTACCACTACTATAGCTGGCAACAAGGGGTTCCAAAGACTACAGCCATAGAAATAGAAACCCTGGTTCCAGTCCTGGTTCCTTGTGGTGGTAACTGGGGCCCACTGGGAGTGGCAACCCCAAGGACAGAACCGAATACTCAACTTACTTCCACCAACCAGCCTTGAGGTGTGCTGGGTGTTCCAGGGTGAGGTGTTGAACTTCGCAACTCTCGAGGTTCTAAGAGACACAGATCGTCCGACACAGGACACCCGGGTCTCTCATCCTGTCTCCCATGGGAACGAAACTGGCACCTGAGAAAGCGACCATCCAATCCCAGACCATCCGGAGGGACTGGAAGCTTCACCGATGCACGTTTCTGGACCAACATGATCCGTATACTAAAACATCTTGAATCTTAATGGGACATGTTCCATACATGGAGTTTCTGGGAAATGCCCACCCACCCACCAGAAAGCCTCTATCAAATTGGGGTGAGGTGATGTGCCAGACCAAACCATCTACATATTCCCTTCATCCACCCTGCAGCTTACGCTGCCAGCTCTCTGTTGAAAGAGGCAAGTGGAAACGGTTGTCTCCGAATCGCTCCCTCCGGAGCACTGGCGAATGTAGACTTTTGATCACATTTTCAGCCCCCCAGGTGAAGAGGTTGTTCAATCCACATGTTACATGTTGTAACCTTCTTCATCAAGAGTCTACAATCATCAGTACAAGGGTGTGTATCAAAATTAGGGATACCTCCCATGCAACAACCAGAAGGAACATAGACAAGTCTACCCAGGCGGCGAGAAAGGGGATCCAAACCCGTTTGGCCTCCAGTCGTACCGTATCGTGTCGTTTCAGTGGGACGACGGGGGCCCGGGTGGGTGGGTTTGGAAGGTCCAGTCATACGGAACCTGAGGAGGTACGACTGGGTGGTGGAGGGTCAGTGCTCCAAGGAGTCGGCTCTCCGCAATCCGTGACGCCATGCCGCCTGCTCGTGGGTGTGGCGGTGCTGCCGGGTGCCGCACCCGGTGTGGACGGCGTCTTCGACGGCTTCTTGCTCTTGGTCACCTCCAGGCGCAAAAGTGCAAAAACATATCATATCAACATGGATAACATGGATATATATATATATATATAAAAACTCACCTGGCACCCAGAAAAAAAATAGTATAGTGTTTCATAGGACAAGGATGGGGAAACACACATTTTGCGCGTATGGTTTTGTAGTTTTACAATATAAGAGAGTCTTGAGTTCTTTTGCTAGGACATGTGTTTTGCTTGGCTTTGAATGTGAAACTTGCCGCTTCCCTTGGGTGTTTGTTTGTTTACTGTTCCTACCACCTTGACAGAAGGGGATCACTAAGCGAATCTGCTCATAGGGAAAACACACGTCACCCCAAGCAAAACAAACATGGAACAAGTATTAATGTAAGCCATAATAAGCCCTCGGCACCAAATCGTGCTCCAACTGTTTCACAAATCCTGGGACAACTTCAAAAAAGAGGGAACCACATCTGATTTGCAATCCGTCATGACACCCCACGCTTCGCACCGCGAAGAAGCCGCGCCCTCGCCACTCTCCGCGACCTCTTGCCACTCATCCGTCTCAGGGCTTTCGCTGCCACTCTCCTCCGCTGGCCTGGGCCGGACCCAAGAAAAAGGCCATGCAAATGCCTCAACATCCCCGAGAAGGCCCACCCATTAGCTTGGGCACCCACCGGTCCGCGTCACATGCCACAGGCTTGCCTATGAAAAGCCTTACACCGATCCTTGTGTGACGATTTCAACAAAGGTTCAGAACCCTGTGAAGGACACAAATGCTCCTGCCAGCTTCAATGCTGTGGAAGCAAAACTGGATGTGTTTTACGAGTTGTCGACTGGTGGTAGCTTGTGCTAGCTTGTGCTCAGTGCTCAGAGCTCTAAAACCACGGGAAGGCTTTTTTGGACACCATCTTCATGACTCCTTGCCAATACTATCAACATTCGACACTGTCAAACATATAGACTGTGCTTGTCACAGTCATGATGTGAAACCTGGGGGTCTGATGCTCAATCTCCAAGCACCAAACATACCCAGACTCACGTTCATGGACCCGGAGGATTCTGGCAGTCTGGCACATCCCTACTTTTTGACGGACCAAGGGCTGTTTGGAGCATCTGGGTATATAATTGTATACACTCCTCGAAATTGTCATGGAAGCAGAAAATCCACTGTTTGTAGAGCAAAAACCTCATCCAAGGGGTCATTTTCCGCTTCCATGATTATTGCAAGGAGTGCAGATATCGAACCACTTAATTAAAACATATTGAAATGCAGAACCTCTGGAAATTATCCAAGTCATGTCCCCTACAGTACTTGTACCACTGCGTTTTGGACTCCACCTCCTTCCATCATCCCTCCCTGGGAACTTTGTGAGACCCAGTCTTCCCCTTTTTTTCACCCCCAACCCTCCAGCACTCCTTCCCTTGTCTCACCCCTTGTCTCCCTTCATGCATCGAGGTGCTCGGCGCCCACTTGCGTGTCAGGGATCTGAAAGTTCTCATCTTCCTCATCCGACTCCACATCAGCCCAGCCTCATCTGCGCCAGCGCGTGACGCGTGCCGTCGCTTTCTCCAGCGCGTTCGAAGCAAACCCGCCAACAAGCATGTCTAGTGAATCCATGACCCCAAACAGCTTGGGGCCTCACCGTGGGGCGTCTCTGACGAGTTTTTTCGGCTGTCAACATGTGTCAACTAAACATACTAAACCACCTCCCCCTGAGCACAGCCCAAAGGAATTGCCTTTTTTGATTTTGATTCCGGTGACATGTTCTCATTCACACCGTCGCCCAAAACACCACGCAAGCTTCTCACATGCCGCCCCACCCTTTCAAAAGAAAACACACATAATCATGCAGAAGATCGCCAGCAGAATCGAAAACCCAAACAACCACAGTTACGATGCCATAAAACGCCTGAACAACACTCGTCGACTCCCAGGCCAGGCACCGGTCAGGCCCGGCTGGGCCGGTGGTGACGGTCCCAGCCCACCTGCCCCGCGCGACCCGGTTCGACCGGGACCAGCGGCGCTTGGAGACTTGTCGAGAGCGAAGCTCAACCTCTTCACTTTCATGTTGGCTCCCTTCCTGGCCGTGCCCATGCACCCGGCAGAAGGAAGGAGTTGGACATGACAACACCTACCGCAACCACTGGAGTTCTAGACCAGTTGGAGTGCAATACGAGTGGAATGGGGCCACTCTTGCAGGCTAAGTGGGGCCAAAGAAGCAGCTTGCACATGTTTGGACTGGCTGCTTGCGCTGCTTGTAATTCCCACTTCACCTTGAGTGTGGACCCGCAAAAAAGCATGCCTGGCAATATTCGGAATCATGTGTTTCTTTCATTAGACTGATGGATCGGATTTCAGTCTACTTACCTACTGAAACCCTACTGAAACCTGGGTTTCAAGCGAGACATGGAAGCTTCAGACGCTCAGGAACAAGCGAGGTGTCCGAACCTCTCCAGCCGACCCCCGAGACGCAAGACATCATCCCCAACCATCCACCAGCTGTTTTTGTTGTCTATATTTGGGGGGGTTGTAGCTCCAGTAGGCTTCCTGGCTTCCGGATATGTATCGGAAATAGTTGGATGTGAGTGGACTTCCAACTTGCTGGAGCCAATCCCAGACACGACCCATGGGACTGGCATATTTGCCGCCCCATTGACCTCTGAAACCACCCCAATGTAGGCAAATATGCCATACATGGAGTGTCTGTGAATAGCGCCACATGACCCCAAAACTCCAAGGCTGGCATCAAACGCTGCTTGCAGAACTTGAGGCGGATGGGGTCAACCAAAGGTAGATGGGCAAGGGCGGGGGGGGTTGGCGGACAAAAGCGGTAGTTGTATGGATCATCCACGCGCACCACCAGAAGCAAAGAAGCAGCACCATGGCACTAGCAAAGCAGCACACCAATGGACCAGCAACAAACCAGCGGGAGCAGTGGCAGAAGCAACAGCAGCATGAGGAGTAACCAGCAGCAAACCAGCAAACGAGAAGCAGCAAACCTTCAGCTCAAGCAAAAACATGGGGAGCAACATAAGAAGTCAATCATCGGATGAACATGAGGGTGAACACACATGTTCCAAAGATCGTTGAGGACGAGGATGAGAAAAATCATGCCCAGGAAGAGTATGAGAAGGTGAACCCATAAGGATCCACATACCTTCGAAACGAAGGTACGACTGGACCTGTTTCCGGCATGTGGATCCATTGGGAACCCATTCTCACCTCAACATAGAAAACATGTGCGCCAGTGTTTCCATGATCCTGGATCCTTGGTTTTTGAATGGAACTTGCATGGAACATGGTGTCTATTAACATCTATAAAATAACCAGCTGCTTCCTGCGTGGTGCGGGTGGGATCCCACTGGAGTCGTTGGGTCGCCCACCTTGTCATCCTGACACTCGCCAGAGGCAGCTGATGTGGAGCATTCCACACTGACCTGGCGGTCTTTCGAGCATTCCGTCTGTTCACTGTCCCATGGGCGGATGCGATTCATTCCAGGGCGTGGCATCTTCTTTTGGAGTGCTGCACCAGCAAGGAGACATCTACAGCGAACTAGTGAACGACCCAGGTTGAGGGAGTGGCGAAAGGATGCCACCTGATGTGTTGTGTGCAAATCTGTCAGGGTATAGAGCCACATGGAAAACACACGCGCGCACACACGCCAAGGGTGTTGATCGATGTTGATTGGTAAACAGTTGTGAAGTCCACTGGCCTACGAACATAGAAATGAGAACTAGCACCCAGCAAAAGGGAGCCTTGGGGCCCACTGAAACTGTGAATTTGCAATCTGGCAACCTGCCTTCAAACACAAGAGGGGCATCAAGAATCTGTTTATATCTTTTGTCCTGACCTCAGGTATTGCCAAATGATCTGATCAGTTTCCAAGCCAAGAATTCATCTCATCATATCTTACCATCCGTGGAGCCCATAGACCCGCAGAAAAGCTTCCACGAAAGGTTCCACATTATGTCCCACGAAATGTTCCAATGGTCCTACGAACCGCAGTGTAAAAGAAAGTACGCCAGTTTCACCGGCCGGATCCACATGGACATCACCAAAACTCAAAGAACACGACACATGCACAAAGCCCCAGGACCTGTCACAGAGCCCCACGACCCACCGAGATCGGGCCCATGGAGGCCATATATCGGTGTTACTTGCGATGGAAGTCAAGACGCCAGCACCACCGCGGAGAGATCTTATACAGGACTGATAGATGATTCCAAGTGGTTCAGGAGCTGGAGGTTTGGAGGTCTAACTTAGCAGCTAGCAACTCACCTCAACTCACCCGCTCCCGAAGTCTAGGACTTCTGTGGTCGCTCTACCCTGGCTCCGGTCGCACACGTCCCGCCCGGGCGGATCCGAGACCTTCGCACGCTCCGCTCGGTCCAACCGAAGCGTCCTCCGACTCGGATTCCACGCCTCCTCCTCTTTCTTCGTCTCCGATCCTACGCGGTGCGCCACACGCAAACCCGACCGGTGGATCGGTGCTTTTCTCAGGAGGGGCCTCCGCCTCGGCGGCTCGACCAGGAGTCCGGATCTCTTAGTTCAAGGGAAGTGCCCAAAACGCTGGGTTCGAATCCCTACGAGTCACCCATAGCACAGTTCAGGTAGCACGTCATGACATACCCCAAACAATCCATGGGACTCCCAATAATATATGCCGCCCCATTGACCCCCCAAACCACCCCAATTGATCGGCAAATGTGGCATACATGGAGTGTCTGGGTACTATGACTATAGCAGTTACAGGCACCTGATCAAGTCAGACAAGAGTCCTGAGGGGTGCGCATGTCAAAACATGTCAAAACCCCATGCAAAGGCCGCTTGCAGAATCGGAATTCCCGTTGGCCAGTGAATCCAGACATGTCCCGCGGCATGCTGCGGGGCGGCATGCTGCGTTCTGGGAGACTCCCAAGGGCAGGGTGTGCCTTCAGGATGTGTGTTCGCATTGCTGTTGGGTTACAGAAGAACGAAAGAGCAGGAGATACTTCCTCCGTATCTCACTTCTGACTCTCACTTTGCCTATGACTCAGACTAGGCTGTTGATTCAAACCCACATACCAGACTCCCAGAAAGGATCTACATCTTCAGTATATGGAAAGGTTTTGTTCATCAACTGTCTACATTCAAGTTCCCTTTTGCTGCGGAGCTTTGTTTGGAATGGAGAAATCGGAGCTTCGAACATGATGAGAAATCGGTCAAGCCAAGTTTTGCGGCAAAGAACTTCCAGATTCGTAGCCAAAGACGAACCTCGGGTCCTCCTTCCTCAGTTCTACCCCACCACCCGACCACCCCGCCACCGGGTCCTTGTGTTGTCTTGGGCATGACCTCAATGAGGATCAAAGGAGCCAGGAGAGCCAGGAATCGAAATGAAAAACCATGAAAAAACATATGAACTTTAGGAGGCCCCCTATGCTTCTATAGGCTGTGCCTGGAATAGTCCTTCGCTAATGACACGCTTCCGGAAGCAGGTCTGGGATGAACAAGGGCGCAAGCATATAGAAGTTGCAAATCAAATGCACTAGCACTCTACATGGTATGTTCATGTATTTTCCAAGTGGCCCTGGCTCGATCTTCTAGAGAATGGCTAGGCCACATACTACATTAAATTCATGTGATGCACACGCCCTGAAGGTATCTGTTGAAGGCAGAAACGGCAAACTGCACCAGCCCTGAGACAAAACAATTTCTTGAGAACCTGCCACCAAACGTCCAGCTCTTTATGTAGAGACAAATGTCCAAAAAGCACGTTTGGGCACTCAGCACGCTCGATGCGTCGTGGCTTTCGGAGAAACGCAGGTCTTCCAAGTCTTCCCTTCCAGCTTGCTGATGTATACCTACATTAGATCATTGACCCTTGAAACATGAAAATAAATATTCCATAAATTCAATGCAAACGACCGGGTCACCAAAAAAGCCGCCGCGGTGCCGGCAAAAAGCAAACCAAGCACAGCTGGTGCGAAGGCAGGCCGCCCGACGCATCCAAAAAACGTTGGAAAGATCGACGCAGGTGCCCAAATCAAGGCGCAGTCCCAATCCCATTGAGGTGGGACCCTGGCTGCTGTAACCCAGCTGATGAACAATGGAACATGACGATTCGTGATGTGAGCTCTATGAGACCGACCGAGCTCCCGCATGAACGACCAATCCGTCTAGTCAAGTCAGATCCCTCCCACAAGACCGCCATGTTTCAACAAACCACGTGGTCTTCGAGTACCTATACAGTACCTATATAGGTACCCATACTGACAGTACTCGTCTACTGAAAGTGGCGCAGTTCCTGTACACATTTCACATGTCCTATTCCAAAGCAACCAGGCAAGGGCAAGGCTTCCAAAAATGACCGCAGCATACCCAATTCGCCCGACTCTAAACAAAGCCCAAGAGCTGCAAACGAGATCTTCAGGCGTTTTGGGCGTGTTTTTCTGCACAGGTAATCGGTTCCAGAGTGACTTATTGCCGTGATCCGTGAGTTTCAAGCTCAGTGCGTGATCAGTCTGCTCTTGCAAAGCTGTGACTTCCAAGCAACTCTCCAAATGGCTTCTGCACGCACACAACGCCATACATCAACCCAAACACTCCATGTGTGTCATCAAAGCCTACATTGGTGTGATTTGGGGGGGTCAATGGGGCAGCATATATATATATATATATATGTGTGTGTGTTCCGAAAAAAGCATGGGGTATCATGGGGTCTCTGAGTAAGGGAACCCATGGAAAACCTTAAAGAGTGTTCAAGAAGAGCCTGTGACCCCCCAAAAGGTGCCATTTCTCAAACATGGCACCAACTCACATGCCATGCTCACATGGCCTGTGGGTCATGGCGCCCGGGCTACCTGGGCTACTCACCCTACTAGTAGGTCGAACCTCTTGGCTGTCCACCCGTGTGCAAGGAGTAGCTCTCGTCTATGGGACAGAACTTGGCTTCTAGAGTGGGACAAGCTTCACATCATGAAACGAATCTCAGAGACGCCCTGGAAGAGACCCACGTGGAACCTGAAAACCACAGGGTGTAGAGGAGAACCGTCTTCCAAAGGTCCGTTTACAGGTACGAAGTAGTGAAGCGTTTCTTTTTCTGCTGCAACTCTCCGTAAGGGTGAAAGCTCTCCCGCAAATTCCTAAGTCATAATCCTTTTCCAGGGCCCTTTGTCAAAACTTGTCAGTCCTTTTTCAGGGTCCAGTGTCCAATTGAACCAGGTTGAGCCATTTTACAGTAGAATTCCACACTTCCACTGGTGATTTTTCCCGGTTCCACCACCCACTCAGCCTGACTTTTCCTCTTGTACAACGCCGCGGCGAACGTTCGCCTTGACCGACCGAGGGCGTCCCTTTCAAGAAGGTCGACCAAAAAATGATGGACATTTCCCTGCAGCGTTTGGGGAGGCCATACGAGACGTTTTCTGATACTCCATGGTAAGGATACACTCAATTGAGACACTCCATAAATATCCATAAATACAAACATTCAAACCACTCAACTGTTGTCTTCGGCAGGATTCTGTCCATCAACAGCATCTGGGGCAAATTCTGTGTGTTTTGAGGATTCCTGGCTTCGACTTTGCTTCACACAAGCATGCTTAACCTTGGCCCATGATTACAGGGCAAGCCTCAAACCTTCCCCTTTGGTCCTCCACGAGCTCTTTCCGAGCCCAAGTTTCAACAGAAGCGTGTTGTTCCCTCCGGTTGGTTTCCAGTGCCTCCAGTAAAAAGCACCTCTGCTTTGTCGGTACGACCGCGGCCCTTGTCTTATTGGGTGAAGTGCATCACTTCGACCGGGAGATGGGAGATCGTGCACTTTCGCTGAAAACGCAGAACCAACATGTACTTCAACCCGTCGAAACCAAGGAAAACAGCCCAGATCCAAACACATCTGAACTCGTCGCGAACATTTGGGGGCGGCGCGTCGGGCGAGTAGATCTGATTCGAGAAACGCTGTATGTTCGTCCAGCGTGGTCAAAAAGACTTTCCATGTGCCGCCGCCCCCGTGTCATAGCCGACCTCTGCTTCGCAGAGACGCCAACATCATGATGAGAGCCATGTCCAGGGGCGATCTGCTCACCCAAAGGGTCCCAAGGAACAATGTGGATCCAAAGGATCTGTTAAAGGTTCTTGATCCGATCTTCTTCGACCTTTCCCATATCATTCAACACTGTGGAGTTAAATCCACGCGTCCGGAGAGACACGTCCGGCGAAGCAGCCTGTGGTGGCTTCTTGCTTCTTGCACCCTTTCTTCTCAGGGGTGAGACCAAATCACCAGTTCCACCAGTTCCACCGAAAAACTCGGAGTTTGGATGAGCTTGGATGGGCGAAGAACCCTGGATGGTCTCGTATCTCTTTCAGGATGCCGGCATCGGCACGGAGTATTGATATACTAGGAACAAAGGGCATTGCTACGAACGGACGCGATCGGACGCGAACCGAACGTAGCTCCTGGCCTTTCTACTAGGAACAAGGAGCTACTACGAGCAAAGGGCATCGCTACTATAGTAACAAGGGCACTACTACTAGGAGTATATGGAGGTTTGCTGTTTCCCCCACGTCCACCAGCCCTTCCCCCACGGTCATGGCTCGTTTTGGATCACTGCCCGAGCGAATTTCGGCGTGGCTCTGGGATCGAAGGGTAGGGAGGCGGTGCAGGATCACTGCCCGAGAATAGGACGTGGACATGTTAAGAACCCTGTGGACCCTCTCTGTTGTATAGAGCAAAATGGTCTTTCCTGCACCCGAGGCTCCCCATTCTGTACCAGAAATTCCTACCGGAATTCTGTTGTATATAGCTTCCCTTTTAGAGGTACAGATTTCACAACCGGATAAACATGCATGTGCACGTGGTCTAATTCTTCACGATTCAGAAATTCACCACCTGACTTACTTGAGTTCTTCTTAGGCCCTGCCACCAGACTCACTGGGCAGCACCGTCAATCACGCTTTCATTGTGACCATTTAGGGCCTAAACGGGCTGCGCTCTCCTAGCGTCCTTCGGTCAAAACAGGGATGACTGGCCAGCGAAATCCCTCCAAAGACTCGACCGTCAACTAATCAAACCATCAAATGCATTCAAATGCCATCCATGTTCCCCCAAATGGCCGCCTCGTCGATGGTGTTCTTACGATCAATTCCGATCAGCCGCGGCTTTGGGGAGTGGGAACGGGAAAGATCTTCCCCTTTGGGGATTCACCGGGGTTCACCCTCCACCAAAGAACCATCACCCAATGATCCAAGCCATCTGCTTCACACTTGGAACCCTCACGAACGAAAAAATGCGAGTGAGTGTGGTCAACCATCCCACGCAGAGGTTGAACACTGTTGAACAACTTGTTGAACAAGATCTGAAACCACCACCCAGACAGCATCGTGTCTTCAGGGTGTGCTTAGACCGAGATTTGAGAATGTGGAGTTGTGGAATGGGAAAGGGCAAGCTGCAAGCCCACTTACACCCTGGAAGAGACCCACATGGAACCTGAAAACCACAGGGTTGTAAAGGAAAATAGTCTTCGGAAGGTCCATTTTCAGGTTCCATGTTCAATTCTTCCCGGGCGCTGGTCTTTGTTGTGTTGCTGAGCGGTGTTTGGATGATGAAAATCATGAAAGTGCGCTCTGGTGGGCGGGTTAACTTTGACGAAGTGCACCAAACGAGATACCAGTGTCCTGCTGCAATCCCGCTCACCTACCCACCTAAAGACATCACTCATCTGCTACATACGGCATACGTTTGAACCACGCCGGGCTTGGTGCCTCAAACAATCATTGAAAGTGAGCTTCCCGGGAACTCTCAGCCAAGTCCGCGATACAAATGAGGTGGAGTCACTTTGGGTAGATCTGCCCTGAGTCCGAGGACTGGTCGAAAGAACATCTACGACAAACCATTACTATGGGTCCCGTAGATTTTCCCAGAAACAACTTCAAACCAATTCTGGAACAAAAAGGAAAGGTTTTGTCTGTAGAGCTACCTGAACCAACCCCAATGCAAGATCTTCACTGAAATCCCATCTGAGCCCACCCCAAATGCTTCTCAACTGTCCATGCAACCAATCTCTCCCGTTGTCACCGCCTGTGAAACCGAACCTTCCTACCATGAGGAGTTGCCGGGTGCGTCCGATCCTTCCCAGGAAGAAAGCAGCAAGTAAAAGTCATGCAGTTGCACACACCTCCTCCGCTCGCAAGTGCAGTTAACTGAACACTTTGGAGGAATGCTGATGGAATACACGAACTCATGCACCAAACTGGGTGCAGTCCACTGTTCTCTTGATTTTAACAGGATTTTCAGCAGTAGAATTTGATTCCAACCCGCAGGCTATCCATGGGAAGGTATACTGAGGTAAAGTGTGCAATGCCGGCAAATCTATATAATGCACAATTGGAAGCGCAAACTCACCAGCTACACACTAAGGCTTCCCCACCAACAAACCACTTCTGTTTGAATGCCCTTCTACTTGCCACGGCTCATTGGCTAGCTGGGACCTGTTCATGGCTGGTGCTTGCTTGCACTGTCCCTTGTCCCATCCGATGCGGAAAAACTTGTTCAATCTCATCCATGCTTATTGCTTACCAGACATCCATCCGATCCCTCATTGGCCTTCTGGGCCTTCTGGAGCATCAGATACGCAGACGTTCACATTCAGACACAAAGTTCAAGTAGCATGTCTTACCGGTGTGTGGGCGCTACCACAGGGTTGGTGATATCGGTGCTGAGTCGGAACCGGGCAACAAAATGCCTCTTCCCCGGGGTATATTCACCCCACGGAAAACCCCAATTCACCCCAAACTCTGCGGCTTCCAGGTCTAGCACTTTGATCCACATGGCCGGGTGTTTCTCATCGGCACCTGCGGCCTGCACTTCCACCCACACGCGTTCGCCAACGCGCACCGCGTTCGCTCAGCGCACGATGGGCGGCCTCGCGCGGCACGCAGCCATGCACGATGCGCGTCAACACACAGATCGAAGCAAACAAAACAGCTCTGAAGATTGTAACAGCACAAAGAGACAGTCTACAAGACCAGGACCTTGTTCAGAATGAACCAGGTCTCTGTCTGGAAGCTGCTTGTTGGATCTTCTTCCTTCACAGCATTTTGGGGGATTTCTTCCGTGTCAGATCCGGTGGGCAGGCGATGGCGGCGATGGGAGGGAGGTAGGGCGCCCCACTCCCTGGAACAATCATGCGAATCATGGGCCGTAGATGGACAGCAGCCCTGAAGACTCGGAGGACGAAATCCACATACCACACTGGTGGTCACTCCACTTGAGTGGACCGTGTAGGGGCCCGGAAGCAGAATGCCACCGGATTTGTGTTGCTTTCTTCAGTCCCAATCCGAAGACGTGGAGGGTCCGCGTGTGACCAGGGTATTCTCGCTGCTGAGGCGTAAGGCCTCACCATTAGCCGTACCCACGGAGGACTACCACCCCCAAAACCACCTGGGCTGTAATGCGGACATGGGATTCACCAACCCCCCTATTAATCAAGCCCAGCTGAAGCCTTGTTGACCTTGTTGACCTTGTAGGGGGGGTTGATTAATCCGAATTCTCAGGGTCCATTGGGATCGTCTGACCTGGTGTGTAAAGTGACTATCCCTAGGGCTCCAGTCGTACGTACCTTCCAAGAAGGTGTTTGGGGTGGGTTTAGAGGGTCCAAACACCTTCTGAGGAGGTACCTGGAGCCCTAGGGTATATGATGACGCATGCCATGTGGCTGACTGTGGCTGACTGTATGCGACAGTGACAGTAAATGACTATGCTGACTAGATCTGACCATACATGGATGGTCTGGGACAGATCCATCTGCAAACATGGCCTCCAAAGACACAGGTGCCACAACTGTGTTGCTGCAAGTCGCCCAGTTTGGACGGGCTTGGTGCATGTTGGTGCTTCCGCATCTGGATGACCACATCACCCCGTTCCATCACACCAACTCGACCCCTTCGGACTTCGGACAACACCGTGTCGTGGCTTCGGTCGCTGCAACGACGTCCTGTACCCCGGTCGCGTGCAGATGCCTGGATCGGCCCAGATTCACGAAGGAAGGGGTCGAGACCAGCTGGGGCAAAGAGCTGGTCCTGGCGAAGAAGTTCGCATGGAACGACAGCAAAGGAGGGGGGGCGGGCAACTGGCGCAAAGCTACCCATCGGAGGGTTGGCGGCAACTTGATTTACGCAACCAAGCAGCTTGTGCCGTAGATTCGGCAGCTGGATTTGGGTGATGGTAGTTGGGAGACTTGCGAAGCAAATGTCTGTCAATCTGTTTGACCCTTCGGCCCCTGCAAAATGACACGAATTGAGCCAAGAGTCTTGACGGGCTGTAGGTTTTTCCAAAACAAATCCTAAAATGACATAGAACCTGAATTCATGAAACCACAGCTGGTGTTGCAGCATGGTAAGGGAGAGTGGGACGACTATCATCCAGTCGTTTTGTTTGCAGGTTCTATGCAAGCGTCTCGTGGTGTTTAACGGGACTGGATCCTTTGTTCTCAGGGTCCCAGTCTTCGGAGGATCAACTAGGAGGTTTGGAGATCCAACATCTTAAAAAGGGGTCCACCGGCCTCAGTTTTTAGATGAAAGATCTCGCAAAAACCTCCAAGATCCACCAAACTGTTGAACGTCGAAGCAGTGTTCTGCTTCAAAACCGCCGGGTCTGCCAAATTGGCTCATGGAACCTGATTAAAAACCCAGGGAAAATCCTCGTATAGGCATGGGTCAAATCCTGGAGCCCTGGTCCATCATGATTTCATGTAGCGAAAGACCTTCCAGGTAGTCGAACTCGCAAGTATCGCCAGTAGGTCAACTAAGGTCTCCTGGTTTTGGCCCACAGCCATCTCCTCGTCCACAATAAGGCTGAAACTGAATATGATGCGTTCTTTCCGGATGGGACATCACCAATCATTGAGGACCTCTACCAGGGCCCCGGTTCGGAGCTCATAGCACCGGGGCCATAAGGGGTGTCCAACCACCCAACTCCCGTGGGTCCGTATAGAAATGACAGCCACTTGATGCCGATCATTCCTCCCTTGGGTTGGGTGGCCAACAAGAACGACCAAGCAGCAATAAGAATGGTATCATCTAGCTAAAACAGCACACTCCTGGCCATGCACGTCACATGGTGACGTGGATGGCGGCCAAAGGGCGGCCGCAACGGCGTGAAGGACAGACGTTCCACACCAAAGAAAATGACCGCTACGCCCGCATGAAAGAGGAGATGTCTAGACCTCTCCTTGTCTTCAACTGAGTTCAACTATTTGAACATCATATCAGGTCGTGCTGGGGGGAACTGTTGAACCTCAAGCATTTACTGCTCACTTGGGCACGGCGCCGCATGGCTCGCGCTGTTCGCCCAACGCGCGGCCTCTGGTTCCGAAGTTCGCCCGCACTCGAGGACTGGCGCAAGTGTCGGTCAGAGAAGGTCGTCGGGGGCCATGGGGTCCGAAGGATCACCCCGACCGCGGGTCACCACGGTCGACCACACAAACCACGTAGTCTGCAGCGTTCAAAGTTGAAAGGCTCCAATGTGCCAAAAGCCAGCATGTGACAACACGTATACATAGAATTTAGAATAGAACACGCAAAGACGAGTTTACGAAATGTTGAGACACTGTATTCCACCATTGCGCCAGAAAAATAAAGGGATGATCTTTGATTTCATGTCAGAAGTTCCTTGGAGAACCACCTCGCCTCTTGACCTTAGATTTGTGCTCGCTCGGAAGCTCATTCTAAAGCTAGGGCGGTGTCTGGCCTCCGGTGGCGGCACTCTCGGAGTGAACATGCCCACACCATCCATGGGACTGGAATCGCTACATGTCTTTCCAACACACATCTAACGTCACCTACAACGTCACATCATCATTGTGTGTTACCGATATTGACTTGAACAGGCCAAGAGCCTTTAATAGAAAATGGTGCCTGTAATATCTTCTGAAATGATACTTAATGATGACGACGACCGTGACCCATCCATGGTGATGTCACCCGAAACCACATACGGATTTGCTGCCGTGCCGGGAACCACGTGTTTTCCAGTCCACATGGGTTGCGCGAGTCAGTGTTTAGTGATTTTAGTTGTGGGCTCACAACTCATATAGCAACCCAAAAGAAGGGATCAGAGGGGTTTGGACAAAGTAGGGAATAGAGTTATTTGTTAAGCTGATGGTTCTCTCTTTGTTCATTTTTTATGCGGACAGTTCTTTCCTTTATGCTGGCGGTTCTTTTTTGCATTCTGGTCCGAAATATAAGAAACAGCCAGCCCAAAAAATAGTTGCCCGTAGGCTCACGTCAAGCAGTTGGGGCGATGAAGCCTTCCGCCAGAGTTCCTTCCTCGCTCATGGTTGAAACCGGGTTTAGGGAATGCCTCTGCCCATGAAGACAGAAACTGACACATCACCTGATCACACTAGACTTATCAAAATTAGCGGATCATCAACAACATCCGTGAAACAACTTTGCGTTCTCTTTAGTGAGGCTCACTCACAAACCCCCTCGTTTCAGACGGAACACCGAAAGAACACACTCGGTTTGCGGACGTGCTGCCGTGCGCCACGCGGCTTCGCCCAACCCATCCCGAAAAGACCTTGGGCATCCTCTCGGACAGCAGCTGCATGCGATAGGTGGGCTGCTTCCGCACATTCCCTGGGCCTGATCGCACGAACTCTTTGACGCGCACGTACGACTCCGCGTCGTGTGCATGATGCACGACGTCACGTCGTTTGGGTGACTGTCTGGGGGACCTAGCTTTTGGAGGACCAGGGGAGTGAAGTGCAACTTTTGGCCCAGGTGACGGGAATGAAGAGTCTGAAGCTGAAGAGTCTTGCCCTGGAAGCTGCGGATTTGCTGCCCAAGTGCCAAACTTGGATCCTCCAACAAACACGTGGTCGGATCCCCAAACGCACCATTTTCCTCCATGAGGTTTTGGTCTCAAGCAATCGAATTACATCTAATTGCTAATGATCGTTCTTATATGTTCTTATCCAATTTGTCATCTGAAACGAGCGAAGGGCTGTTCTTTTCAGTCTGAAGCAGAGCCATTACACATTCGGGAGACGGCCCTTGCTAATGGTCCTAGGAGCCGCCCGAGAAAAAGGAAGCTGACAGCTGGGGATGTAGGCAAGTATACTATAATTACCTACCAAACATGTGAAAAAGGCATGATCCTTTCACCCCTACCAACATAAAAACCATCCGCAGTGTCCAGTCATCAGTGGTCCATGTTCTTTCACTGCCCTCTACTGACTGGTGCTTAGTAGGGAATGAGGGAATGAACCACCCCTGTAGGCCCCTCTGGATCCATTCCCCGATTCCCTACTAAGCACCAGTCAGTCTATTGATGTGAACATATGGGGTTCACAGGATTGGCGTCTCAAAATCGAAGCGACTGGACGCCGAGCGTGAGGCCGCCGAAGTCCTGGACGTCGGCACCCGCACCCAGGAGTCCTCTCGCTGTGGACCCCAATTGAGTCAAATTAAAAGTGGTCTCAAAGAGCATAGATTAATAGATGGCACAATCCCCAAAAGATGGTGTCTATGGATCCCAATGGGTGTCAAAGTATACCAAGACCATCCTGTCTGGTGTCCTGGCTGGACTACCCTACACCACTTAGGGATCTCCAGCCAGAGCACCCATTGGATGGTCCAGGTACGAGTCGACGTGTACCTGATTTCGGATCATACGCTCTAATCGATGTCGATTGAAGATGCTTCACATATCTTCACATTGCTATTCCACTAATTATAGGATCCATTGGGACAGCAAAGAGTACAACATCCCTCACCCAAAACCGCTGTCGGCCGCGCCACGGAACCGGCAGTCCCAGATGGATCCGCCCGCTTTCCCCCGCCGGCACCGCGCGTTCTCCAAGCCACGTGGGTCCTCCACGAAGCTAAACTTGTCCAGCCTCGAACGAGGTGAGCCGGAGGTGAACCGTGTGCAAAAGGCTCGTGCTGGTTTTATCTCCAAACATGTCCAACATTGCCAACACATCCTGGGAGAGGCTCTTTTGCGAGGGAAAGGGTGCCGGGTAACGCTGGAGAACCCTCATACTACATGTGAATCCTCTTCACTGGACTCTACTAAGGGAACAATGGGAAAAAAGGTATTGGCTGCGAAAATGCAACAAATCGACCTTGAAACTGTTGAAAGCAAAAGCCATGATCTCCAACCCCCCTGTTTTTTTTTCAGAATTTAAGGTTCTCATCAGTCGACCGATGAAAACCAATGTGACTCCTTTCTTGTGGCATGAAAATCCCCGGCTGTTCAAGGTACCTCTGTGGTCTGAGGTCTTCAGTCGAAGGATCGAGTCAGTCGACTACCCAGCTGGGCTTGGACTCGTGCGCACAGCGACCCATCTGCACCGATCGGGGGCGGCCGCTGAGGTCGGTGCAGGGAGGTGTTGTGGTGATAGGACGACGCCCTCCCTTCCCTTCCAGACCAAGGTCAGAAAAAAACACATCCCTGGAAGGGATTGAATCCAGGTGAAGGGATTCCCTCCCTTCCAGAATGATCAGAATGGTGAATTCTCTCCAATTCTGGAGCTTCTTCTTCATGAACCGAAACGGCCCCAGTCAACCGCAGAAACACCTGCCGCATCCCTCGGCGCTTTTCGTGGGCCATCGTGGCACGAAATCAACCCCTGACGAGGGACTCCCTTGGGAAGGAATTGGGCGACACAACCGAGTAAAAACAGTTGCTGCGGCCACATGTCTGTCTCTTCAAGCTACTTGTGAAGGACCAAAGGACTTTCTATATAGAAGCCTCGCCCAAATCGTCCTCCCCAAGGCCTAACTACATGCAAGCGGACTGGCGAAGGGAATCTTCTGAGAACCTCCTTTCTCTTGGTTCTTCCTTGCAGCAAGGCACATAGTACGGACGTCAACCAGCAAGCAGTAACAACCCAACCAAAGATGTCCAGCACACATAGATGATCCCCGTGTCAATTCAGGGTGAGGGGCCAGCACGCCATCACATGTAAAAAGGACTAAACTAGTGGTGAGCACCACCTATTGCCTATTGCACATAAAATGCAGGTACCCCACCACATGTGTGGAAATCTGCATATCATGTTTGTGTGTGCGACTGGTTCATAAGCCATCACAGAGCCACACAAAATTCACAAAGAAATCTCGAACAAACGGTTATAAAATCAAGGGCCCACCCCCAATCAGGGGGTCATGAAACGTTTTATAATTGACGTTGTCCCCAGTGATTTCATAGGAGATATTGACATGGAGATCATAGATGAATACCGGATCCATGTTCATCCTGCTCCGTGAATGTGTATTAACATAGATCTCGCAAATAGTATATAATAGCCTACCGTACACACGCCCTTCTGATCCCTTCTACCTGTCTTAGCCGAAAAAAACCTATCGTTTTGATCCCGGCGGTCCGGTCGCCCGTCCGGTCGCCACGCGTCCGTTGCGGGGTCGTTTCCTCCCTCGGTGCCGCCCGGCATCCCGTCCTCCGGGACAGGCACCGCACCAAACGAGAAAGACATCTATAGAGAGTGAGCTGAGAAACGGCCAGGGGTGGTTGACTGGGGGTCTGGCTGGGGCAGTCCTATGGCAGTCCCATGGAGTGTCTGGGTATCTGGAGTGCACGGTATTGATAGGTCTCGAACAGTTGTCAACCATCTGCAACGTCGGATCTGCGTTACGATCCGCGTTGCCTTCGTTTCACCATCTTTTTCCTGGTGCGTCGCCGTCTGGACATCCGTCCCACAGAAAAATGGTGGAAGGTGACGCCTCATGGTTCTCCCGTTTCAGCATTCCTCCACCTCAGATCCCCATCACGCGGAACCCGCTGCAGATTCCTTACTGCTCACGGTGAGATCTGAACCCGCGCGCGGTCGTGGATCCAGAGGGTCAAGGCGTAACGATCGCCGTGGGACTCGAGCACCTCATGCCAAATCTCCTGAAATCGACGAGTGGCAAATCTGCTTACCCAAACACTCCATGGGACTGCCATGTATGCTTACATTGACCCCCAGTCAACCACCCCAATGTAGGCATGCTTCAGGTATATGGCATACATGGAGTGGAGTCGTGTCTGAGTTAGTTCCATGCAGCGGGATACAGATCGAGACGAGTCACCCTGGAGGATTCATAAATGAAAAAAGTCACACTCTGGTTCCGGCTGAGGTGTGCGGCATCTGCTCACTTCTTGGATTTTATACTATCTGAGCATGTTTCGAAGAGCTTTTACAATCCAATGTGGGAGTTGTTATATTCAACATCAAGTCTGCACGAGTCTTTGCAGTGGCATCTTTCGATTCTCACCATCCAAAACAGCGCCAATGTTGGAACGCCACGTTAACGACTGCCCAGAACCTGAGTTTCGGTTCTTCCCAGATACGACCGGTGCCGACACAATAAAAGAATAAAAGACAGGTCACTCCCGATTGGCCGGTTCGACTGCGAGTCAGGACTGCCAGTCCCATGAGGTCTCTGGACGTGTGAGGATCGTCTCGACCCGTTTGAGAACGATCGTGGGACGCCCCGAAAACAGAAAACCACTCGACGAGTGGTCATCTCATTCGGACTCACAGTCAGGTAAAAGGTGGTAGACAGTCACCTTGATGCTATGAAAAAAATATATATATATATATTATATATATCAAATTACCACAGCATATACTATATTGTATACGGTATACCGGTATACGGTATACCTAATCAACCATATCATATCATCTGTTCTTATCCTTTTATTATCGCATCTTATCACATCTTATCACTATCACTATCGTTCTTCTCAACGTCATGCACGAAGCATCGGCTTCCCGCCCACCAAACTGCACCCCCCCCACACCGCGCTCGTTGTTTGACACGTTCCATCCTCGGCCATGAAGACCACCATCCGCCCCGTGAGAGGCTCAATGGTCCGTGACGGCCCCCGCCCTGGCGCCGGGAACGAAGAAACTGTGGACGGCCAGCGGCGAAGGTGCAGTGGTTTTGGAGCTCTGCCAAGACCTGTTGCCTGGTTTTGGCTCGGTTCCGAATGGGAGCGAGGAAACCAGAAATTGCATGAAGAGGGGAAGATTGAGACCTGCTCGGCACAACTGTCAAAAGACTTGAGCCTTCTATCTAATCTATGTTTCATTCAGGATGAAGATGGATCAGGACAATGGACCATGGCATAAGAGCAGCCGTGCAATAAAGTTTTGGAGCAGGTCACCAGCTGCACAACATCTTCACGCATACCATATTGTTTTCTTAGTTTACTTCTGCCTGTTGCCAAGATGATCAAACATATATATGTTAAAACTGTTGTTGTCGAAACCACTTCAAATCTAGGATCTTCAAATCTCGGTCTCCAGTACAATGATTGTTTGTGTTTGCCAGTGCAAATACTGGACCGGTATATGCAATAGGTTTCAATTGGTGTAACGGCGTAACTCACCAAAGATTGGGTTGTTCCGAGACTCAGGTTCCAACGAGCTACTAGGCATCCTACATTGCAGTGTGCAAATACAAAGCCACCATGCTTCATGTTGTTGAAAGCTTTGGAACCATCCTTTGAACATACCATCGGTCGACTATCTTAGACGGTCTCACCTTTAGAAGGTCCCGTCTCCTACCCTCAACAAATCCCCAACCAAAACCCTAGGGCTCCTGTCCCATATCCTCAGGTTCGGTCACCGAACCTCATGGAGGTGGGCCAGGAGCCCTAGGGAAAATACCTCCCAAAACGACCTTCCCCCGTCCTCCCCCCGCCCCCTTCCTTCCTTCCAGTCCTTTGGAAGCCCCAGGAGGCTGTGGCGCCGTTCACGTGGCACCGACCCGTGGCCCCCTCAGCTGGCCCCCTGCCGCGGCGTTCACGCGTGCGCGCCTTGGTCAAAGGCTTCCCAGGCTCGAAGCTCTCCACCCACGGACTTCGTCCAGCCTGGGGCGCATCGAGTTCGTCATGGCCCTACGTGCGCGTCGCGAGGGGGGAAAACCACGGGTTTTTGCCGGGCCAGGTGGATCGGCAAAGAGATCATCGGAGGGGAAACGGAGAAATCGGTCACTGAGAGGATACCATGTACCTGCCAGGCAAGCCGCAAACAAGCAAAAAAAAATCTTTTTGAAAAAAGGATTTCTTTTTGTTTTCGCGGTTGTGAAGGAAGAGGGAAAAAAAAGAAAACCCGGACTCGGACGAGAATCCTGACATGAATGGATGCGCTGCCATTTTTGTTCAAGCGTGGGCAATGCAGCGCGTGCATGCTTCCGTCATCCTGGCTTGTTTCGCGGGGAGTGCGCAAGTGCAGCGTTTGGCGCAGCCGTCTTGATGCAGCTTGAAGCAGCTGTGTTTGAAGCAGCTATATGTTTGCGCAGCTATGTTTCATGCAGCCGTGCACTATGCAGCCACGCTTGCTCCAGTCTAGGTGCTGCTCTGTTGCCCCTCATGGTTCCAGCAGATGAAGGGGTCTTTGCTGCCTTCGAAGGCCTGCGGGAGGAGTGGGACAACCACCGTCGTTTGCGGGAGCGCGTGCGAAGTCTCGGCCGGCTGGTGGTTGACAAGCCGAAAGAAGGAGAGGCGGAAGAGGCAGGGCAGGTTGTGGCCAAGACGGTGGAGAACATGAAGTACAATGCCCCGGCCTTGAAGCCGATGATGGAGAAGATGCGCGGCCAATTTCATGTCGTTCCTCAAATTGAATCTTTGCAGGCTGAGTTGCAAGCGCTCTACATCTCGGCTGGCCTCAACCCGACTGGAAAAGTGATCAGTGACCAAGCATGGTCATTGCGGTACTTGTACAGCCTCTTGAAAAAGTACCTGTACAACAAGACGCCTCCTCGAGTGACTTGTCTCAATGCCCCACTCCTCTGCCCAGTACAATTGTTTGCTTCGATCAGTCCGAGGATGCTTGCACTGGTGAACTCTTGAGAGCATGGGGTGTTGACATGGAGCACTGGACGAAGGCCTGGAAGGCTTGCTTGTCTTTTGTTCTCGCCGCTTGCGCGTGGCCCTGTGCAGTTGGAAACCAAGAAGTCTTCGCCCAGAGCCCGCGGCGCAGAGGACTGATTGTGTGTGTGCGTGTGTGTGTGTGTGTCCACCCCTGGACAAAGGGTTTTCCACCACCACTTCTCACAGGCAGGGGGCAGCAGGGAGTCCACAGTTCTGCTGCCAACGAAGACAGCTGTGGATACTCCGTGAAGCAGATTGGGACGCCAATCTGTGTACCTGCGCCAGTTTTCAACTTTTGACCAAGCCGTTCCAATCTCTCTCTTTTGTTTTCATGATGGTTCATGATACTTCCCCCAAACCATTTCTTGCAGCCGCGTTGTCTTGCCGCTGAACCGCTCTGCAGACTTGACCAACAACTTGTTAAAACACCTACAATTGTCTCGGACTTTCCGCCATGCTGTTCCACCGCCTTTCTTCCCAACGTGGTAACTGAGTTCACTGAATACAAGTGTCAGAGTGTGTGGCGTGATGTTCGGCTTGTATTTTCGAAGCTTCTGGCCACCTGTTGGCCGTTTTCCCTATTTGCCGTTTCTAACATGTTTGCAGCCTTTTTCTGGCGCCATGTCCGCAGCCATTTCTTGATTGCTCTTGTTCTGTAGCTTTTTTTTCTGGCCGTAGCCTTTTATTCAAATCCGCAGCCTTTTCCAGAGCTCTTTGCTGCAGCCTCCCGCAGCATCCCGTAGCCTTTTAAATTCTGCCGTCCTTTCACGCTTTCAACCCGTAGCTTTAAAAGCGCGTGGTACGTGTTTTTTCTGCTGCCTTTTCCTTCAGCTTGTTTTGGCAGGCTTGCCCCGGAGCCATTTTTGCATGCTTGTTTTCACTTGTCCCGGACTAAGAAAGGAATACCCGGACTAACCCGGAGAAAGAAAACTATTTCCGGAAAAGATTTCTTTTTTTCAAAAAGATTTCTTTTCGTGGTTTTCAGGTTTGACTGGTGGATCTTCCAACTGGGCCAAATTAACCCCTTTTCATTTTCCCTTTTCATCTATAAAACCAGCCAATAGGCAAAAAACATGCAAAAAAAATGCGTCGTCTCGGTTGGATCCGCGGCGGTGGTGCGAAGAAAATCAACACCTCCAACACGCTTTCTCTTCCGGAGTCGGAGTGCATCTGCAGTGTATGTATGTACTTGGGATGAGGCTCCAACCTGCGTAAGAGTTCAACATGCACGAAGGATAAAGTACATTGAGCTCTTGTTCGGGGATCCTTCAAATTCGGGACCAATCTCATTGAAGCCAGAGTCCTACAAGTGTCCCGGCCTGGCCTCGTGGATGCGTCTCTCCAATCGTTTTTGGGTGGATTTACCCTGGTTCCAAAGCTACAATGACTAAACCCGTAGACCTAGAAACCGTGTATTAGTGGCAACTGGCAGTAAATGAGATCCGGGGATATTGACCTGGTGGGGAGATTGCAAGCGCGCAATGGATCAACAAATGCTTGTGGAGCTTTAAATATTGACTCTTCCTTGTGGGTTCCCAAGCTTGTGTCAAGCAACTCAGTCAAGGATCAAACCCCACTTTCGTTTGGATGTAGCATGAACCATGTTCTTACTTCACGCCCCTGACATTCAGAATCGGACGTTTTGCCAAAAAACAATAATCTAGCTATGTGAAGCACCATCTCTCTCCCTCTCTCCGTGAGTGGAGAACACATGGAAAACAATCATTGAATGCTCGCATTTCACGATCCACACGAGCTCGGAAACCACACATCTCAGGCCCATCGATGCCATGCATCGGCCGAAAAACGGGACCTGACTGCCGTGCAATTGGTTCCAAGCTACCTTGGTTGCAGTAGAGCAGGATGGTCACTTTCCGAGGGATGTCATCTGGACAGCCTTGGACACTGATCTTGGACGCAGAGACGTGCGTAAGATTGCGTCTCGGACGGAGCAGTGCATGAGTGGAAAACCATCGGTTGCATGTCTGCAGGTCAAAAAATGAGGTCTTTGTGTGTCCCTCTGCTATAGCACCACCCAATTTTTCAGGTGGTTCTTAATAATGGCTAGTAATGCATCATCAAGGGATATCAAGGGTGTCTATAGTCGCCCAAAACCACAGTGGTTGTCAGGGTGTTCATTCAACACTTCGACCGTGGGTCCAGGTAGTCCTTCTCCTCAGCAAATATGGACCTGAGGCCCCAGCCATGGAGGAAATAGCCTTGGCCATCGCTAGCGGGATGGGTGTTCTTCGACATGGACAATGCTTCGGCCAAGTGGGTTGCGACATCGGACGCCGGGAACAACTCCCTGGAAACAAGGCCCCAGCAGTTTCCCAAGAGCAAACAGGTGGTGAACATGATTCCTTCATGAAGAGTATTTATAGATAGAAAAATGATGGAACAATGGGCGAATGGTTTATTGATGAGTCACATTGCGAGGCCTTAATACCAAGAAAAAAAACGCTCTTGTTCATGGGGCTTAGCTGGCAAGAATCTTTCACAACCTTGGTGAAGACCTAAGGTGTTGACCAAACATCGCTTGTCTGGATGTCAAGATGGTGACTTTGCAGGCTACTCCAAGGTAAGACTCAGGCCGCCCCAATCTTCCCTGAAACACGCTCATGCCCCAGTCAAAGAACCTCAATTCAACCCGCGTTTGGGAGTGGTCCATCCCTGGGCGTGTGAAAGCGACTAAAAGAATCCCACGTCCAAGCCCTGGAACCGGAACCTTCGTCTATTGGGCGAGCTTTCGCCATTCATGGGCCTTCGGTGGTCGAGCAGAACGGTCGTTCATCCGCCATCTGAACACCGGATGCCATGCCATGCTGAATCCCCCCATCCACCTTGCACTGGACGGATGGACCTCCCGACCACCCCAACATGAAGCCCTGAGCATCGACCGGCTCCGTGAGCATCGTCCGAGCGCACCGAAGCGGCAGCGTCACGTCCTGGCCAAAAGCGCTTCCCCCTTGCCCTTCTCAGAGCTGTCCACAGCTCTAAGACCACCGAGCCACTGTCCAAGTGCATCTTGTAGGATGCCTTCGGTGGGTAGCAGGCCGCCATAGCAGACTTGGGAACTGCCAGTTGCAGGCCTCGACGTTTGACCATTCGGTCCGTCCAACGGATCCAACGGATCCAACAGTCGGGTGGAAACCGAACAAACCACCGCTGACTGTCCCTCTCCCTCTCTCTCTGCAGAGTCTAGCTGTTTGACTGTCGGACACTTTCACGGACAAACGCCCGCATGGGGCGCCCCATTTTCGCTCACAAGCGACGGTCTCAGCGTGTGATTTGGTGAGCGCAGTGCGCAGTGCGTGGATCTAACGGAAACCCGAAGTGTCTTGTGTTCATTTTCATGGCACCCCGGCAGGCCCATGACACACACGAACCTTGTCGTGAAATCCCTCAAAGTTGAAATCTATAATAAAGAAATCTGGCCCAGCTCCTCAGCCTCATCAGTTCGGGACTTCTTGCGTAGAAACGATCTCAACCTCTGATGTCTCAGCATGTATGAAGCCATTGGCTCAAGGGCTAGGAAAGAAAGCTGTTCCACACTTGCCTTGGCACATGGGATTGTATGCCAATAAGGAACCCCCCACCCATGAGTTCTGGTCTATATATGTTTTCCTTCTTCCAGAAGGTCGAATTGGATATTCCCTCTACTGATCTCTATTGTAATACACATGCATCACCTCGTGTCACCTCGCGTCACCTTTTGCGAGACTGCTTCGGAGCACTTCTACTCCGTATCACTTATCCCACCCACCCATGCCGAAGCCCGGAAATGCCTATGTTATAAGACAAGGGTGCCGAAACCAAGGTGTCCTACCACGTGATTCGCAACCATGGACATGTTGTATGGCAAGAGAGTCCTATAACAACCTCTTTTAAGGATGTGCATGCAGCCCCGCCAACGCACTTCGGTGTCCTTGGACCAAACGAAATGAGGTTCCTTTCTTAATTGTGACCGGGCCTGCCACCCCTACCGTCCGTCCCATCTGAGGATATGTCTAGAAGTCTAGGGCTGGACATCTCAAAATGGTTCTTTTCTGACTGCGGCAGTAGTGGGTCTCGAACAACAAGCCCCTAGCTTCGGCCGCGAGGTCGTCTGCCGGCCTAGCTCCTCTTCCAGGATGGATGCTAAAGCTGCCAGCCTCTGCATGACCTCCGCCGTGGTCGTCCGCGCATGACAGGGTTTCGGACTTGATGAGTGCCTTCTGAGGACCATGTCAGTGGAAAGGTCGCGAAGCAAAAGGCCTGCCCTTGAGGATTCTTTTTCTGGTGAGGATTTTTTGTCTGATAGGACATGGTTCCCTCAAAAAAGGGTGAGCCACTGATGGAGTCTAAATCCGCCCTGGAATCAGGGAATTGCCATTTGCTGTACTTGCCTATGAAGTACCTGAAGTGTTTACGTCGGGTTGACCTTCTGCATGATCAAAACCCCATATGATGCAAGGAAGCCACATCATACAGATCAAACGGCCAATGGAAACCGCGAGCATCTTGAAGAGGAGAACACCAGCCACCCATCTTTCCTCCCACCATCTCCCACCTCCCTCCCTTCACCTTATTCCAACCAGGGTCCTCCAAGATCGGTGCTTCCTGCCAAAAAAAAACATGTGCCCAGAAACCGCCCCGAAAGCCCAGCCGGTTCTGCAGGAGGGTTCCTGAAAAGATCCGAATTTAAACATCGTCATGCTTCTTGACCAACGGCACCAGTGGCAAAACCAGCTGTCGAATACAAGTCGGCCTGCCCTGTCGGCTTCCATAGAACGCAGCGTGAAAACCAAAAGGGTTCCGGTTTCAGCGTGGAAGGATGTGGAATGAGCCACTGAGTCAGTCCCAAGTGAATTGTTCTTCCGGACCATGAGTCGCCCGTGAGGCCACCTCTCCTACTTCTACCAGGCACTCGCGGCACTACCTGCAAGGCCCGACCTGCATGGTCACAGGGCACGACTCGCGAAACTGGGTGGCGTCGTCCGCGAAGGGGAGATACTTGGCCTCCTCGGGCAAGCGATTCCGCGCGCGCGTGCACGGAAGTCGCCCAGAATGGCGAGTCCGGGGGCTGCTGCAAACCGAGCAGCGCCGCGAACAGATGACAGCGGATAAAACGTTGGGAATGCCGAAAGAAGATTCTGGATGGATCTGGATCCTCGAACAGGCGTTTCTTCTGGCGACAACAGGTGTCCAAAAACATCCAAAACCACCTGTTCTAAGTCGGATGCAGACCGTCCTGGCATACGACTATATCAATCGGCCAGGATCTGCCCATTTTGGAGACGGAATGGCAAGGCCCTGATCTACATTAATCTACATGAGATAACATGAGACATCATGCTGCCATGAAGTAGGGTGGAAGAAACCACAACATGTAGATGGGTGAGGTCGCATGCACGAAATCGTGGATTGCTTCCCCAGCGGTGGGCCTGGTCTGCAAAGCCCTTCGTTGATTAGTAAGAAGCCCCAAAAGCCTACATGATGCTCAGCACAAGTGGGGGCCCTAAGGCACATCACGAGTCTGAAAGGCACATCACTGCATGGCCATGACCTAGTACCTCACATCACATGGTGCCAGGGCCATGTGCCTCCATCACAAGCATCATAGCAGCCCCGTCTCCTGCAGCGGGTTGCACACATCGTTGGTGTCATTCCTGGCGACGCAGCTCCCGACCCGTCGACGATGCGCACCACACGGTCCGAAAGGCGCGAGGTGTATGATGGTGTATCCCAGACACTCCATGAGACTGCCATAGGACTGCCTACATTCACCCCCAAAACCACCCCAATGGAGGCATATATGGCATACATGGAATGTCTGTAGAAGGGCAGTTCGTTCAGTGCCCTTCTACCCCTGGCACACTCCATGTATCGAACGAGCGATGGATGAACTCTCTGGTCAGGGGGGCTCACTCCTCCGTACCTCGGTCCCCACCCCTGGCCTGATCGCTATGTATCGTTTGAAGTGGTGGATGTGGTCATCTCTGTCACTTGACCCATCCCCCGGTCGGTTTGCTTCACCAAGCCGCTGCAAGACCTGTTCCTGTCGCATCCTCTGCAGTTCCAGCTTCACCTCAACCACAGCAACGAACGTGCCCATCGGTTGACTCAGAAAAAGCCAAGAGATGGAGTCAGGAAGCCACGGTTTTGCGTGGCTGGTGCCGATGGTTTGAAGGTGGCGCGGTGATTCGAAGGTGCTCTTTTGCAGGTGCGGTGCTCGCACTTCTTCACGAGATTGGCTCCCAATGTACTGAAAATGAGCCTCTCTGAAGTATGGCTGTTGCAACTTCCAAGAAAACAGTGCTACAAAAAGGCCCATGGCTCTAACAACGCTGACTCCGTCAGGTTTCCTTCGAAACCAGTTCTTGTTGACCTGTTCGTGTTTAGTTCTTTTCTATCTCACCAACTGACTCGCTAGGACGTCCAACCTGCGGAGTTAGGCGGAAGTAAACCAACCAACCAGCGTCCGCCTGACCTGTTCGGCCCATCCAAATGACATGTGCGCCTAAACAGTGCAAAGGCCCCGTGAACAAGACCAAACCGAACCCCCAACAAAATCCAACAAACTTCAGCCCGGGATCTTTGCCCGAACCAGCCAGCTGCTGCTGGTCATCCCTTCTGATCGGCTGTGAGCGTGGCATACCACTTGACATACTGTGCCCCCAGCCGTAAACCCGCCGCAAACCCCGCCTTGCAAAGCGCCTCCGGTGGCAGCACCTCATCCAAGACCACCAGCCTCTTCGCGCGAAGTTCGTCCAGCGATTGCCGCAGCTGCTCCTCCAAGGGGTCCACGCTGAGGGGCGAGTGCAAGGCCTCCCATCGGCGACGGTGTCAAGACCATCATGAAGTGTCCAGATGTTCGCAGAACATCCGACAGTTGTCGTATGGTGTCGTCTTGCTATTCTTCAACACCGAAGATCTCAGAACTGGAGGCATTTACAGTTCTAAGCAGCTTCCAGATTGGAAGAACACCGTGGGTCCATTCACTTGTGGAGTTTCCTTTGGGGTCGATCAAGGCCCTCCGAGCTAGATCGAGTGGTTTTCTGGCCGGGCCGAGCTGATGCCGCTAGTGGCGGCCGATCGCCGGTGACACAATGATTCTGCTGGCATGCTGTTCTTCCGACTGGTCCATACATCGGCGCGTCACATGGCCCTGGCATGTCACCCTGCCCGGTGTCATGGCCCGGAGTGGTAGGCACCTTGGGTAGTAGACACTGGTCAGCCACCCCCATCCTGCATGATCGGCGCATCGACTTGCCATGCGGGGCGACGCATCAAGACGCAGCCATACGCGGCCGGGTGAGTCCGGTGAGTCTTGCTTGGCAGAGTGGAGTGGGCGAGTCATCGGGTTCTTCCTTGCTCTAAGGTCTTTCAACTCACTGGCTTCGGAACAAACTCTCCGGCCGCTGGTGCTTGTGTATGGTCGAAATGCGACCTGCTGGTTTCAGTTGTCGTGAAACTCCGAAAACATTTGCCTAAGGCCAAGCAAGACAGGATGCCTAAGGGATAAACAAAGGAATCTAGCAGATCACAGGTTCGCCTCCTGCGATGTGCAACAGTCATTGACCACGGATGAATTAACTCTTAGGAACTTGTGGAAGACTAGCCGTGCGCGACACAAGAACCACAGATCTTGGCAATTCCAGTCGAGCCGTCCAGTCGCAGTTCCGACTCTGACGATGCTGAGTCCGAGAGAGGATGACTGAGTCTCCTGGTAAAGCCATGATTGGTCCGGAACGCCCCCCTATCAGTTTGGTCCGGCTGTTGGCACATCTTTCGAGCCGCACCAGCTGGTCTTCTTATTTCGACCTCCTGGCCCCAGTTTTCCACAAGGGGAATGATCCTCAAGCCCTCCAAGGTTTTGGTGGGTCCATCCTCTTGCCTTCGCCTCTCTTGCCTTTGGCAGCTTGCCCACTCAGTTCATTGGATAGGACATTGACCAAACCATGCCAAACTGGTAGATACGCGCAGCAAATGCAATGAATCTGAACTCCTCATTGGCAGCAACTGCATTATCTATATGCTGGCATCCGGCATCTCAACAAATGCATCTTCTTCCACATCTTCAGCCTTCCCCTCACCCACGAGCATCGTGCTCCATATCGCTCCCGGGACTCATCTCATCAAATCTCACTGCCCTACACTTGGCTGCAAATCCTCACTGCAGTCATCCAGAAACCCAAAACTGCTCCCAGAAAATCCTTGACGAAATTCTTTGCAAACTCCACCCAGCAAAATCCAAAAATGTTGCTTTTCAATCTCCCGAAGGGGGTTGCCATAACACTATCCTCAATTCCTTTGGTCCTCCCAAACTGGAGAAACAGCATACTCCCCAAACACCTTCTCTTCCACCTTCCTTCCACTCTCCTTCTCCTTCCTGATCGTATCTTCAACCCCTCTTCGGATCCAGTCAGCTTTGCTCATCCCAGCTTCCAAGTCATGGCCCTCATGCGGCCCTCAACGCGACTCAACGCTACTCACAGCTACTCACAAATAGTCATCCGAATCCTCATTTGCTTCACGTGCTCATGCTAATCCAAGTCCTCCTCTTCATGGAAGAGACTTTTTGGAGGATATATCCTCATGGAGACTTATTTTGGGGGACCCCTCTTCATGAAGAAATTTATGTCTTTGGATGTCTTTGGGATCTCCTCATGAAGAGATTTAGTCTTTGCGGACCTGTCCTCATCGATAGACCTCCCGATTTATACAATGTCATCCCAAAGTCACCAAACAGTAGACCTTCACAGGGGTTAACCAATATTATATAATCATGGCTCTACATTCAAAAGCATCTTAAGTCCAAACATTGACAGTGAATCTGCAAAAAGACTTGGGCCCAGACAGCAAGCCAGCTGCTGAGAGATGCCGTTGCAACTTCTTGTTGATCCGATACCTGTTGGGGATTTCGTCTTTGCCTGGAGCAGGCATGTCATGGCATGCCACATGGAATCCAGTTTCCAAGTCCTCTTGGAATGTTTCACAAAAAAGGGGGAGGGGATTGATCCAGGTACAGTTCACTCACTCCAAAGATCCAGGGAAGGGAGGCCAAGGTGGCCCGTGGAGCCGTTCTTTCTTCGCCCACGTTCTCTTCGGGACCGAGATCCAGTCCCGACGCGGAGGTCCCGACACCTCAGGGCTACTAGGCTGGCGTGGCGTGCCACTTGGGCAGGCTGCTGGAGGTTGCGATGCGCCTCCAGCAGGAAGCCTAGTGGCAGGAAAATCGAAGGGCGGAAACCGAACGAACGAACGTTCTGCATCGGTTTGAATACAGGAATCCTCTCCTAAAGTGGCATAGCACATCATAGCACCAAGGATGGCCAGTTTGGAACATGACTTGCCACAACGAATTGATTTATATAGATATAATCTCTTTATCAATCGAACAGCCAACAACGACAGCGGCGGCCTTTCTGCACCAGCTCGGCTTGCCCCTCTTTGCTGCGGCTGCACTCTCCCACGCAGCTGATCCAGTAGCCAGCCTGGTGTTGGCTGCAAAGGGCAACTACCTTGCATCTCCTGACCCAAAACTCGATCACACACCAGGACCTTCCAACTTCCAACATGGCAGGTTGTCTTGGGACGCCGATCTTGGAGGGTCGGCAGGCAGATCCTCCTGATCCCAGAACCATAGCCGTGCCTCCTGGTCCCCCAGCAGGGCGCCCATGCGCTGGATTTCCTCCATGAGCACCTATGGCCAAGCAATAGGAAAGGCTCTGGGCGCTTCCCAAGGTGGTGGTTAACTCAATATATAAAAATATATAAAAGGTCTTGCTGCTAGTGCACAAGAACAGTGGCATCAGTTGCACCTACAGAAAGACCCCCATGAACATCAACTCTGGCAGCATTGGCGATGCCACGTCTTCTCCACTCTCTGCCCACACCGAGCACCTGCGCATCTCCCTCTTCGATCTGTCTCTCCCGCCCGCGTACGCGCTTCATCGCTTCGAGTGCCATTTGCAGCGTGGAGAGGTCTACGTCTTTGGCCATCCGTGCTGCTTGGCCCAGACGCTCCTTGCACCGCTTTCCCCGCCGGGGCGGATCGCCAGTGGTTGAGTTGACGACACGTTGACCCGGACTGGACACGCTGAAGAGCTGGTCGTTAGGTAGAAAATACGGATGATCTGTTGGCACGATGGCCAAATGATTGGTCCAACTTCCACATCATCTTCGTACCCATCCTTCCATCGCTTCTAACATGAATCTAATATCATGATATTCCACCTTCAGCTCCTTCCTTCTGCCTTCACGCTCCGTCACTCGCCGCCGCCGAGTTCCCGCGGCGCCGTCTACGACGCGGCCGCGGACAGGTGCGGCGCCTGGGCGAGGTTCAGGAGGCCCAGCGACTCCAAGGCCAAGGCGCTCAGCATGCCGCAGCGCAGCGACTCGCTGGTGGCGCACGTGCGCAGAGCTCGCTCGCATGAGATCTCGGTGCGGGCCGTGTTGGAAAGCAACTGAGCGACTGAGCAAGAAAAGCGGAGAAAGGCGAAGTAAAACGAAGCAATGAGGTGTTTGTGTTTAAATATGTGTGGATAGATGTGGAAGTAGGTTGGTTGCCTGGTCACAGCTCACATGCTCAAAAGCTGATGAGATGCAAAACACTGTACATCGTTGGCTGGATGGTGGTTGAAACCTTCCAACAAATATGAGTCAACTTATGGTTGGAAAGTACAAGTGAATAAAAAATACCAACCAGTTATTGTAGATGTGGAAGTGCTCGACCTTCTCAGTACCTGCCAATGAGAAAAACACCCACGCATTGGGCCCCTCTGTTGATCGCAAACCTCTTTCAAGAGCTTCCTTTCTAATTATAAATAATTAAATTAATTATATATATATATAGGGAAATGCCCTTTTTTGCTAGGGTATGTTCAGCAAAACTGAATGCAATGTGAGGTCTTCTCCTCCCCCTTTAGAACTTAATTCATGGAATTGAACAGCATCTCCGGGTGGAAATCTCCATTCCACCAACATTTCTAGCGATTGCTGAGCCAAAACTATCTGTCGCTCGCGTTCCATGGCCCCAGATTTTGTTCCATCTCCCCGGCTTGAAGGGGAAGGATATGGATCTCTTCGGGGCTCTGAAGCGCTTCCACCGAACCATTTCGTCCTCGCTGGAGTCTCGCTGGAGCCGTCTGTATTAAGTGCCCTGGCCAGCGCATCAAAGGGCTTCCCCTCCTCCAGTGCCTTCATGGCCAGTGCTGCACAGCCCTCACTGTCAGGCCTCCGAACTGGGCGGCGAAGCGCCTTCCAAAAGGCGCTTCTGGGAGTCCGATTTGGCAAAGGTCGGTGGTGGAACACATGGGTGTGAATCCAGTGACATCTTGTTTTGGTGATGGAGTGCTATGGATTGGGGATGCATCAAAGCGCATAAAAGGTGCCTAGTTGCCGGATGGGGGTTGTGGGTGCACGCAAATTGAATATGGAACAGACTTCGTTACTACACTAAGATGAGGTCGTATTGTATGATTCGGGGATGTGCCCTTCTCCATGCACATCCTGACCGTACAACGCCGTACAACCTGAGCCCACCCTGCCCATGCACAGCTTGTTGCAGCGCAGTCGTGCCAACCGAGAAGCGCAGGCTTCGGCAAGCTCAGCTGCTTGGACTCGCTCCATCGCCGCTCCTGGCTGCATCGGAAAGCTATTCCCTTCTGTGCATCCCAAACGGTCGATGGAACTGCCGATTGGGCCATTCAAAAAGAGCTCCAAGAACATCTACGGCCGGAAAAGGGACAAAGCCACAAGGAAACTACACCCTGGGCTTCATTGACTACCAATTAAATAGCCTTTGTGGAAAGCATGCTTGTTGCAAAACAACAACTATTTTCTTGCTTGCCATTCCTTGCCTCCGACCCAGCGTAGACGAACCGTAGAAGGTGGATTTTTGGCGTAGTGCGTCTGTCTTTTGCGCTGGAAGAGGCATTCTTTGCCATACAACCTTGCCTCAAAAAGCCATATCAACAACACGAATTTCCCACGACCACCGGTCGGACGAGTGGAAATGGATTTCACACGTCGACTACCGCTGTTCCGAAAAAAAACACTCTTGCAACAGCGCACGCTAGAAGAAACAGCATTGAGCATATGCATCTCGAGAGAAAGAGGAATTGAACAGGGAGGAAGTTCTCTCTTCAGCTACTGATCTTGCAAAACACAGCCGAACTCAAGGCCCACGCAACACAGATTTGGGTACGAGGTTTGAAAATAATACAAGGACTTTGAAGAATTCCGAGGCCTTCGCTGAATCCCAACGGTTTGCGAGACCAAAAAGCAATAACATAGCATCACACCTAACATGGCTGTGGGTGAAAACCAGGAGACCTTAATTGACCAGGGGCCTGCACCAGGGGAAGTCATGCAGCCCAAGCCATTATGGCAGCTACAAGTCAACACCCCCAACAGCAGCACATACCGCTGCAGGCACTTGCTCTACGTTCACATCAAAAGTTTCTTGACGCTGTTGGAGCCGCTGTGTGCAACCTCAAGCCCCCCAAGCACTGGGACAAGGAACCACAACAGGAAACAATGACACAAACATGTCCTGATGCAAAAGAACACTGAAGGAGGCCTGGGTTTGACGTGGCAAAGCAAACAGGAAGCGGGGCAGTTAATGAGAAGAGAAAAAGATCTTACCATCTTACCAAATAGACCATGGTCTCGGAGGCTTCTGATAGAAGCCAGGCTCAGCGTGCAGTCTTCAGGTGTGGCAGTGGTCCAAAACCTACGAGTCCGAGATGATGTTGGCAAGTAGGGTTCCGACAAACATAGTCGGAAAGTAATGAAAAGAACCAATTTGCCAAGTAAACCCTCACCTTTCAAGTGAGAAGAACGCGCAGGAACCAACGGCCCAAGCACGGCCCCGAAATAGAGGAACCAACCATTTCAACCAACGCGTGTTGCCCCAAAGTTCCAGAACACATGCCACAAGTGAAGTCCCGCCACCCCAAAACGCCGCAGCTGATCTGCTCGCCTCCGCCGCCGTCCTCCGTAGCGCGGTCCGCTCGGGCCACCTGGGGACCGAGGGAGGCCGTCGGCGCCGTGGTGAAAACGGGTCGTTGGTGAAAACGTGTCTTTTGGGGATGGTTTCACTTCGGAATCAGGGGTTACGTGGGTGGCATGGCCCTGTAACTAGGTAGGGACGATTCCAGGATGATCCTTTTTGGAACAGGTGGCGAACTCCACTTCCATGATTGATTCTGGGGATTTTTGGGCATTGGACTGGTGGAGTTGTGATGGACTAGTGAAGTGATGATTCGATGGTTCGAAGCATTGCGATTCTGGTGGTCTGATGGTGCACTCAATAGGATTGGAAATAGGATTAGATGCACGTAGTGGCCCCTCTGAGAGATTATGCCAAAAAACATGTCCTCCAAAAAAATGTACTGGAAATGGTTTCAATCTATAGCTAAATTCATTCTATGATTATTTGTAATAATGCCAATTTTTCCTGGGGCTGCCAAAATTTAGAGCGCAATGCATGAAATTTGTTGCAATCCTGGTGGGCCAATCGATTTCCGCAGCTCTTCTCCCAATCCCGTAGAAAAACCTGATTCTCGCCGTCTTTTGGATTAGTATTTTGATGATTTCCGCTCGGAACCCATGGGCAATTATATGACACCCTTTTGCCCACGCAGTGTCACCCTCGGGTGTTCAATGGTGCTGCCTTTGGGAGTTCTAACCTGGTTCTGTCGTGCTGGTTCTATCGCACCTGTTGCCTGAAGTATCGAATCGAGACATGCTGATAGTCCACAAATAGGCCTCCTCCCCAAGTATCCCACGCCTCTCATGACGCCCACTATCAGCTGTGGTGTTGGCAGTGCCCACGCCATGCGTGACACGGGTGGCCATCAAATGTCTAGGCAAGGAACATCCATGAAATTCCATGAAACACTCTGTATAACCATGTGTAAACCTGCCATTTGGACTGCAAAGTGGGGGCTGTCATATTTCTGGGGCAGGCTCATGGACAGAATACATTGCTGAGCAGCTTTGATGCTCTCCAGTTTCTTCCAGCACATCTTTAATTCGCATTGTCTATGATGCTTTTCCAGCAATCTGGATTCCGCTCCATGCTGAAAGGTTTGGCTCGAGCCTGGCTCTGGGACATTCAAATGCACATACAGTATAACCCGCATATGGATCCGCATACCTTCTGAGAAGGTGATTGGAGACTATTTATGTAGGCTTGGAGGGCCCAAATACCTTCTGAGAAGGTATGTGGATCCATAGTCAATATGCCACATTTGCTTTGGCATCCAACCTGGACGGGTGTGACTTCTGTGGAATGCCAGCCTTATGCGCTGCTCCAAAGGCCCCCTAGAAGTTCCTGCCAGTTGCCTCCATCTTCGGTTGTCACTGGCACATCTGAAAAGTCTTAAACAAACGATCTACATTAAACCGATCTGGCTGATTCTGGCTGTCTGTAAGTGCAAGGGCACTTGTTGTTGCATGAAACCAGGGAGATGAAGATCGTCGGGTTCAATCCCTTCTCAACGGGCGCAGCATCATGTGAGGCTGGCTCGTGGAAAGCAGGAATTTCCTCTCCCAGGCAATCACGATTCTTCCAGATTCACCTTATATCTAGAATCCATGTGCAGAACATAATCAAACAACCACATTCAAAACAAGCATCTGCTGGGATATGTTGGGACGTTGCAGGCGGGCTTTTGGAGGGTTTCTGGGAGAGCCCCAAGCCCATGCGCCCATGCAGCCAACCTCCAAGCCTCCACGTCTGGGCGTCCGGGCTTCCCTTTTTGAAAACTGGAGCGCGTCTTGTGGATGAACTGCAGCAGCTCTTCCACCACCACACCTTGGGCCATTGGGGCGCGTGCGTGGAGCGGCCGGTGGAGCGGGCACGGACAATTCGGGGAATCGAACACGGTGAACGCGAGCGAATCGCTGGCTCGCCCTTTATCGCGGGGGGGCTTAGTGAACGCAGTGAGCAGATTGATCAAAGCAAGCGGCAAGTGGCAAGTGTTGCCAATTAAACTACCAAGAAAATAGATGTACTCTTGATTTGAAAATCATCTTCAATTGGAGTGCTGCATATATTGATCAAGAGTCTACATTAGATGGAATCTGAAGAGATGTATAATTCCTACAGAGTTTGCCTGGCCTTGTAGCCCATCCAATATGTCCCGTACAGGGTCCCAGGTCTCTCGGTCTCTCAACCCCTCTGCAAATTTGGAGTCATCGTCCGTGTTGAAAGAACTCTTGCAGGCGCCAAATGTGCTTCAGAGCAGAAAACCTGGAACCCAAACGCTCCACACGCGCAGCTGAGCAGAGACTTGTTTTAAGAGGTGGTGGTGTTAACATCCGTGTCATATCAAAAATAGCTCAGCTCAGCTGAAATTTCATGGTGGGTCTGCGTGGTCAAAACCGTGCCCTTTCAGCAGCTCAGACCCTCTCAAGCCTCACTCGCCGAAACCATGCCACCAGAACCTCAAGGGTACCCTAAAATGGGCCGTGCGCATGTTCTCAGGTCTTTGTTCGACTCCTGTCTCGTTGGTCAAGCTGCCATCGCCATCTGTGTCCATGGTCCGGTAGAAGGACTTCATCTCCTCGGACGCTGGCGTCGGACCGGAGCCGGAGCAGTGTCAATGACCCACTGCCAAGTGTTCCAAAGAGTCCGGGACAGTACAAGTCTTCTTTCGAAGTGCCTGTAGAAAGCGGGAAACATCAATTGTGAGAGGTCTCTGCGGAATTTATAACGATTGAATTAATTATACCGTCAATTTATATTTATGCTGTATATATGATCAAAATTTCTGGAAGAAAATATCCTTCAACAGAACACACTGGGACAAATAGAGGGTCGGTGCTGCCAGGTACGCCAGGTACCGCATACCTGTTGTTTGCACACTTCGGAGGAACTGTACAACTAACAGGTATGCAGCACCAACCAACCAAACAAAAGCAAAGGGCCCATCTATGCTTCAGAATTTTTCCACAACTGCATCCCGGCTAAGATCAACCGCCAATCGAATCATCCTGCTGGTCTTACACACAAAACGTGTTTATTCTACAGCAATCAAGTTGAGCCTTCAAGATCTTCAAGACAGAGAGATGAGCACATGAAAATCCACCAGCGGACCACTCATTAATCTTATGCACCACCAGTTGGGCCCTGTTGAGCTCGTTGGTTGGGTCGGCCGTGGAATATGATCGGTTCGAGCGATTCTGTGTCGTGCGCCCCCCGCGTCAAACGCCCGGACGAGGAGCTGATTCGAAGACGTCCCATTTTGAGAGCTTCCTGAGGCATCGAAAACGGGCGAGTCCCACTCAAAGCAGGAAGAACCCTTTTTCTTAAAGCTAAGGTCAAACAGGGGAAGTGCTGAAATTACTTACTGTAGTATACGTCCTAGTAGCAACTTCAGTATGCAGCCTGCGCCTTTGCCCAGGTCCAGAAGCACCCGACCATTGGAACATTGGAGGGCCCTGCCTTTTGAAGGAAACCACCTGAAAAGGATAGTTCCACATTCAATATCATTCAAACATAATTGAATGTTGCCATCAATTATCCTCCTCATCCACCACAACTTCGACGTCAAAGCTGTGAGACTATGTGGCAGAACCGATGACCGCTCTTTCTTTTGCTTGGGCGCAACCGGTGCTTCCGGAAGCTTTGTTTTCATCCACCGTGGGACAGAACAGACCGCTCCAAATGGCCAAGGCGCAGATCGGAGCGCACGAAACTCAACAGCTCATGGATCGAGATCTTTCCTTGGATCGCATGCGGTGACAGTCGCAGTCGCCAACCCACACTGAAGTCCGGGGACCCGAAAATGATGAAGTATAAACATGGGAGGACATAGTGTGGGACCAAAACTAACTATATAACCAAGTGATATCAAGTGTAACTTAGCTGATGCACCTGCCGAAGCTTTACAGGCTCCCCCATACCAACCCACACTTCAGCCCTTAAAAGTAGGACTGGCACCAAAACCCTTGCATCTTCGTCTATGACAAGGAGGACGGTGCTTTTTTTTTAGGCCTTGAACCTCCTGTTTGTTTGAAGCACTTTGGTTTGGGTTCCAATGCATGTTTTTTGCCCCGTCACGTGGGGGTGGGCCATCGCTTTTGCCGCCGTGGGGCCATCGCTGCCGCGGTCGATCTTTTCAAAGAGCTTCTGCACTGCCTCGGTGAGGTCCGAGCGGCCCGGGGCCTTTGGGGCCCTTGGATGGGGCGAGCCGATTGCAGAGGGGCGAGCCCTTGGTGATGGCAGAAACTAAGTGTTGATGCATGCTTCAGGGAAAACATGCAATTCATATTGAGGGGCGAGCCTGGTCGCCACTTGAAGTCGTGAAGCAAAGACTCTTATGATGCGCAAGACTGTTTTCTGTGCGCCCACCAAATCAGGTAAATCTCCTTCGAGGCTATAGTCCAAGACATTGAAGAAACGTCCGGACTCGCAGGGCCCATCTGATTGAGAGTGCCGATGCTGCCGATGCTGGCGCAAACCCAAAAACAGGAGAGGGCGTTTTTCGGGTGATTTGTGGCAGCGTGACGACCCGACCACACACAGACAGACCAAGTAGGCACCCACTCCACTTCTGCGCAGCCGGAGGACCGACGTGGAAGCCGAAGGACTAACGTGGACAGAGATGCATAAAAAGCTTTACTCTACTATAAGCATCGCCAGCATCCTCAAAGGTCTAAGATTGCTCATGCGCCACCAAGCCCTTGGTCCACCAAATCGACGCCCATCCACACCTATCAAAAACCTTATGGTTTCACAAGGTGGCCCTCATCTTGGCAAATGTTTTGGAGTCTTTGGCCTCTGCCGACCTCTGCCCACGCACGAACCAAGGTGCGGCTTGATCAGTCCTCAGGCATGCAGGGCGAAACGGCCCCAAGAAAACAGGGCTTCGAAAGAGGTGGCTGCTTTCTTCCCAAATGAGCACCCGTCTTTCTGGTCCATCCGTCTTGTTCCCAAAGCCTTCGTGCGTTCGAGGGCCACTTGCTTGTCACGATTGGAAATGCCAAGTCTAAGCGATCGAAAGCCTCATTCCGAATTCCACACTTGGAGGTTCAAGGGGTACCACAGGCCACAAAACAACCTAATCACATGTGGAGCACTTCTGAAATCCAAGTGCTGAACCGTTGACAAGCATGAGGGAAGCAATTAAGCCAGTACTGTAATAGTTGTAATAGTCAATATAGTGATGTATAGAGCGGGCACAATATCAGACAAGGAAAAGAAGCGAAGTCCAAAGGAACCGGTTCCTTTTCATGAGACTGGAGGGCCTCCAAAGGTTCCACAATTGGGATTTGTAGCTATTTTTTATGCCTGTGTTCTCAGTTGCTGGTCCAGATCTGTTCCCAGCCAACTTAGCCATTCAAACATTTTTCCGAAGCATTGAATCAAATATAATCAATTGAATCAGCGCACTCGAGGTGCATGTTGGGCGTTCACCAACACACAACTTCTGATCATGATGCCTCAAAACATAGCTGAACATGGCCCCTAAATTCAAAGATTATCCGCATTGAATCCGGCTAACTTTGTGTTCTCCTTGCAGGTCTCAGACTTGGGAGCTTTCTGCCACCAGTTCCAGCTCCCGATACCTCCCGTGATCGGAGCTGCTGGAACTTGTTGAACGCCATCCTCAGGTTGCCTCAGCACGACGATTTTTCCACCTCTCCAGATCTTTTCCTCACATCTTTTGATATGTTTTGAAGCTTTTGGTGCTTTTATTTCGGGGCGAATCGAACCTTTGGGGCCGATCCCAGGACCTCGGTGCATGGAGCAAGATCAACTCACCTCGGTCCGTGTCCGACTTCGAAACACACACCATCACACCCCTCCCATGGCCGCCCCGCCCGCGCGCACCGGGCCGACTGAGGCCATCCCCGCCGACTGAGGCCGCCGGCGGTGGACCCGTTTCGTCCTCAAGGCGAAGAGCTTCGCCTCGTCCTCCGGGCGCTTGGGGCCACGCGCCACGAACCTCAGAGTGTCTCCGTCCCTCCCGCGACGGTGAAAAGGTGGTGGAGACTAGGGCTGGTTAGTCGATTTTCCATATGGTTTACTGCATGTATCTTGTATATATATATATACTACACAATCACTATAGCTACCAGAAGTCATGTTATATGTGTAATAAGTGGTACCTACTGTGGTACCTAGTTTTTTCTTGTAGTTTTGCTAGTAGAAATAATTCCTTGATCAGCCGAAGGCATAGGCGGAAGAACCTCTGCACGGCTCAAAACAAAATGGCCACCTGGAGCTATCCACGAAGATTCAACGAAGAACTGCTCAACTGCTCTGAGGCTCTGAGTCCTCTTCTTTGTCTATATATATATATGCTGGGAAGCACCCCACCTTCAGAAGGATCATTGAGCATTTTCCCTGCAAACAAAAACAAAACGAAAGTAAGGGTATGTAACAGTTGCTGATGGACCAAGTCACTGGTTCAGCATGTTTCTCGTTCGTTTCTTGGCCTGATGTCTCCGGTCACCGGTCGACAAGGCACGTGAGGAACTCGGACCAATCGATGACTCCACTCCTGAGCAAACGAAGGAAGCGGAGTAGGACTTGAGGTCCGTCTTCCCTAGTTTGAGAGACTGACCTGGGTGAGATCTGCTCCCCATCCAAAACATAGAATTGGATAGCCAACATGTTCTCCCATGGTCGCATCCTGCAATCAACCTATGATGCAACTGCAACCTCGCCGACAGCAAGCCATGTTCCCTCCTCTCATTCGGATCCCTTTTTAGTTTCATGTCTGCAAGGCCCTCATCCGTCATGCATCATGGGGCTCCAACCCCTCGCGAGAAGGCTCCCTCGCCAGTGGCCGAATAAGACAGGTAGGGCTTAGAAGTGGAATGGTCATCACCTGCTTAGATGCTTAGGGACTAACACTTCACAACTCAGCAATCTAGGGGTCGATGCCTTGGGAGTTTGAGGTAGATACCCTGCGACCCTGCGACCAAGACATGGGGCCAACGTGGATGGCAGGGACCCGATTTCGGACGACAATGAACGTCCAACACCTGAGCACCAACTGCGACACCGGTAGACTTCCATCGCGCTTGATGCCGCAGGACGACCTGGCTCTTGCCTAAAAAAGAGAAACTAAGAAGGTTTGTATGAATCAATTGGGGTAAAGTATCTTGTCAGCCCATGTCAGCCCCATGCCATTGACCCCCTTCCGCTCCATCAAGCATATAAGGGAACCCACCAGGGGGCACATCTCTGCTGCAGAACTGGCAAGAAATGTGCTTACGAACAGGATCCTCCTGGAAAGGTGCAACCCATGCTGGACGCCCCCAATCTCAAACCCAAGCAGGACGTGTTTCATATCTGATACACCCTGCAGAAAATTTCTCTACCCTCCCTCAAAAATGCTTGCACAATCTTGTACAGACGAGCAGACCCATTGTAGAAGACAATGGTCAAATGTAACTGAGGAGGTCTGAGGTCCCAAGGAGATCTGAGGAAGTCTGTTGATGAGGAAGTTTCTCCACTTTGATGAGGTCTGAGGAAGCTTATGCTGGGGGGTTGCTGTTGAGCATCTGGTCCAGGTCGATCTCTCCGTGGATGCTCTGAATCTCAAAGTCGGTGAGCCTCAGGGACCCGGATGCGACGAGATGTTTGCACAGCTCCATTCAAGGTGTCCAAGTGTTTAGCCTGGAATTGCTCAGAGAACCGGTAAAAACCTAACAAATACTCCCCAGAAGGGGACCCACAAATAGAGAAACGAAAAACCACCTGAAGGGAGCAATACGGTCGGAGACAAAAGGGAATTGGTCTTCCAGGGGTTTCCAGGGAGCTTGAACGTGCTACAGGGGCAGGCTTGCTGGCTCCAAAGGGCAATAGTAAACCAAACCCTCAAAGTGGCGCACGTCATCGGCTGGAACAGACTAGATATATATATATATTATAATATATATATATGTATCAAACGCGGCATAATTAGCAGCATGAACTCACCTCTGTTTTGGTTGGTGAGTGAATCTGGTTTGGCTATAAATATGTCAACACCTTCGACCCAAATAGTTATATAGTGCCACCATCTCCAAATGGGCTGTTCAGCCGTTTAACAGTTCCGAATGAAGGCAGGGAGAGCTCCGACTCCAAGGAAAGTGTGTTTGTGCTTCCTGTTCCCAGGGAGAGGGAGTTCAACGAATCGCCGCTCAGTGGCTCTTTCTACGTCACACACACTATATGGACTTTCTTCTTGCTGAAACAGGACGCCCTGGCCTTCCAAAACCCTGAAAAAATGGGGAGACCTGAGACCTGGTAGAGTCTTTAGTCAAACAACGGTTGTTCGATAAGAACCATGAATACTATTAGTTTGGAATCCGGGTCCTGTTGGAAACAGCACCGCCCCCCCAAAAAAAACAGCACCACAAAGGAACGCAAAATGCAATGCGAAAAAAAACCGCGACCACCCGTGACAACCCGCACCAGCAAACCGACGACCGGTCACGCGGATTCGGGGATGTGCAGCTTCTCCCTGATCACCTGAGCCGAGCCGAACGAAGGGCCCTCGAGGGGTGGTGGGTCACCCCCGCCCCCGGTGAGCTTCTGTGGTATATGTTAATTGAGATGTGCTTCAGGGTGTGGCTCGTGGGCTTCTTGTGGCGGAGAGCCAAGACCGACTAGATATAAGACCCCACTTTCAAATGGAAATTGGGGTCCTTAATGGATCCACTTCCCATCTAGGGCACGATGTCCAAAACTTCCAGAACTCTCTATCCCTAGGGCTCCAACCATATCCTCAGAAGGTGGTTAAACCCCCCTGGCACCCACCCCAACCACCTTCTCAGGTGGTTGGAGCCCTAGGGTATTGCAAACCTTAAACTGTCTGGACCAGGAACTGATGGCTCAGCGACACCGGAGGTGGGCGGGGTATTATAGGATGCCAGTGCGAGCCGAGAGGTGTTGGCTGTGTAGGTGTCGACATGAGGCAAAAGTACATGTCGCACAGCTTCGAGCTTAATATCTGAATCCGGCACCCCTGAAAATGCTGGCAGCTTCAGCTAAGTCACAATCTTCAATTCTTTCAAATCAAGCATCCTCGACCTATCCTCAGATCGCTTCTGGACGAGGTTGTGAAATGCCAAACTTGGAGGTGGTGAAATGATATGAAATGTCTATCCGCTCGAAAAGGCCACCTGCAAAATGTTGTTGCTTGATGCCATGCGCTTTCATCACCTGATCTTACTCCACTACATGACTGTACCATCCATCGCTCCTTGTCCGCAGCCTGAAACAGCTCATCCCAACTCTCCTGCCGCTGGAGGATGGGTCCGCTCGTCAATCCCTTCGACCCTTCGACCCTTCGATCTGCCGGGCCCGGCGTCAGGGTCCGAAGAACAAGTGTACCACGCAGGTCCGGGCAGGTCCCCTTTTTCAAGCGAGCGGACCCGAGTTCGGAAGAATCGAAGCGAAGAAACAGGTTGGCAAAACACATGAACCCAAGTAATTCAGTGGGAGAATTAGTTGGGAGAATTGGCGTGCTTTGGACACATCCTTCATCAACGCTGCACGGTCCCACAGTCCTTCTGCCTGGACTTCGCCTAGAGACGTCGACCGAAGACCGGAAGAAGTGGGCCTACTGGTTCTATACCGTAGGTCGGTCCCCAAATAGTAGCCGTCATGTCTACATGTTGTACGTGCAAAATCTATATACCAACTTCTATCGATTTCGTGGGTCTAGATATATATATGTGCAATCTATACTGTAGGTCATATACTACTTTGGTCTATGCTACTGAAGGACCAGGGCAACCTGGTGGTTTCTTCCGGCTGAGCGTCGTACTGATGATCCTATGCCAGTGGGCAAAGCTCGACCAGCCAAGTCGTTGGCACCAGTTGGCAACCATTAGTAGGGCCCTCGGCGACTCATTCCTGAGCATCCTCTGAAATTTGTTCATGATATTTCACGCTTTAAAACTACTAGTAGTGGCCGTGTATAGTGTATGTGGGATCGAGCACGGCAATGTTGGGGGTGCTGTTAGTGACAGGTTGGCACGCGTCTTTCCACCCCAAAGAAGGAAGCGCTTACAGAGCTTGGCTACTTTCTTCACTCACAGGCGATGGTTTCATGCGGAGAAAAACCATCGTCCTCACCTTTCTCCAGCGTTGCGCTCAACAGCGATCCATCGGACCGCCTGCCGATCCATCGGACCGCTGCCGAGCGACCCCAACGAGGATCCTTCTGGCCCGGCAGGCGGTGTGGCTGGCGGCTTCCATCGCCATGGCGCGTTTTTTTTGGCGCAAAAGACGGCGAAGGGACTCTGGAAGATTCTTTTGGATTGATGGAGTCTCCTACAGTTCATGCTCTCTCTCTCTCTCTTGATGGGTAAAACGACAATACTGTAATTAATAGGGTCCCCTTTTCTATGTATCCTTCGCATTGCTTTCACATCTGTCCGTTCAATTTCGCGGTCCGGACTGTGCGGTCAGTCTCAGGTCGTCTCATGCCTCAAGCTCATCTGATACAACGGATCAATGGGAAGCTCTCCACTATGTTGATGGAAACATCTGGAGACCTAGGAATGCACAAGACGTAAAAACCTATAGGTATGAGGTACGACTGGGTATGCGCGAAAAGTTTGTACCTGGGTTGCCAGTATACACCTCTGGCACTGCAATGTCTTTCTAAGTTGTCCTCAGTGGCAACATCAACGCCCACGATCTACTGACTGAGCCAAGTGTTGCGGTGGCACCTGTCTGCTCTAACCAGAAGATAGAACAAAGGCCTTGTTGAAAAATAGTGATACTTGTTTCTCCGATTATTACAGGTCATGGGACAGGCCCTATATATGCTAGAAGGCAACATCGCCGTCTTTGAGACCGGTTGCCTTCGAGACCAGAGGTTCACTGTTCTATCTACTCGGTGGTTAGTGAATGATTCTTGGTGAAAAGCAGATGGCGCAACGATGTTAAACACCTATAGTAATGTAAGCTCTTGATTAATAATACCCCCATTCGGATTGTAAAAACTGTAAGGCCTCTTCATATATGGCGGGCTTTAATCATCAAAATTCTACATTAGGTACTCGGAAGCTTGAGTGACCTCACCGATCGCCGATAATTCAACTGCTCAGCGGGTGGGAACCCTGGATCAAGCTGGGTGCTGGAAACGAAAAGTGAACGATGAAGCATCATAGGATCTCGCATTGGCCCCGCCTGGCGGTACAAACCCTTCGAGAAAGTGCTTGGATCCCGACAAAGGCACAGGGTAACCCTGTCGACAGTGGCCATGCCTCTGCCCACCCGTTTCAGCCCCTTTTCGCCCAACGCTCTAGTCAAAACCTGGAGCCCAACCATTCCCCCATATAGCTCCCAGGTAGGTCAATCAAGGTTGGGTATATCCCATATGTCCAGTCACATTCAAAAATCGTGATCATCTTCTACCGACTGTTACTGCTTGGTTTGGGCCACGCCCTAAACCAAGGTATCCCAGTACCACATCTCCCCATGCCAGTCGGGTTTCGCGGGTTGGTCCGTCTGTTGACCTCTGTGGGTCAATGGCACCCGGGTTGCAAACATCACCCTGGCAACCTACCCACCGGATGGGAGAGGTCGGATGACAGTGGTCTGTCTATTTTGTTCATGTTCCGTGGGGGGAAACCACATGTTGCGGGTTTTGACCCACATGTAGCAGGCTCACAGGCTCCAAGGTAGCCGCTGACCCCCCTATTATAAGGCTGACGTAGGCTTAGGCTCTTGATTGATACAAGCCCCCGGCTTTACAATCACACAGCCGGGGCTTTATGAATCAAGAGCCTGCATTAAGTGCAACTGTGAATCCACTTACTGAACTGTTAGGACCGCGACCCTCGACCTTCGCATCTCTTTGACGATGACGCGACGCGTCTCTCGGCGTCTCGCTCCAGCGCGTCGTCCACGGAGGATGGTGAGATGGACCGCGAAGGGTTCAGTAAGTCCCTACTTCATCATCGTCATCCTCGTACTCGTAGTCGTCCTCATCGTCCTTTGACTTCTCCTTCTTCTCATCCTTCTTTTCCTGGCAGATGAGACACTGACGAAAGGGCTGGTCTGCGGGGTCATGTGCACGCACATCACCACTCTAACACCAGGCCATGGGCATTCATAGGTCAAGCAGAACCCAAACAATCCCATCGACAATTACCCTCCTGTTTCCTGCCTCTCATTTTGATGATGAAACGTGCATAAATACGTGCAACTTGTGAATTACTAGCAACAGGTTGGGGAACTCCCTGTAGCTCCTTGGCCCCCTGTTTAATGCGGAATATGGATACCCCGGCTCCTGGGCTCCCTCTCAAGGAACAGCTAGCTTAGGGCTTCAACCCCCGGACCTCCGTTTCGAATATCTTCGGGATGAGCTTGGAGCATACGTTGAGCGAAAACAAGCCCCAAGGGGTCACAGAAATCACCATAATTACCGTTATGGCAACTCCTGGACACTCTTAAAGTCTGCGTGGCCTGAGAAGAAAGGGCAAGATCCCCAAAGAGTCAGGTGCCTGAGTCGTGGATCCCCAAATCATCCAACATCAAAAAAACGATTCCTCCCTGAGGGCGCCGTTGTGTCATCACTCTGAACCCCCCAGAAGTCGATGTGCTTCTCACCGCCTGGCTGGTAGAAGACGACGCGGCCTTCCGTAGCGCAGAAGCCTTGAGAGTCCAGCGGTCCATCGAGGTCTATCGGAGAAAGAGTTCAGAAATCAGCTGAAGATCACACATGGCCCTATAGAAACACCTCCTCAATCCGAAGCCACATTGCTAAGGTCGTGCGGGAACCTCACACTCCCTAAGGAAGACGGGCAGCCCAGTGGAGCCATCCGGTGCGGATTCTGATCTTCAGGTCACTGGCAAACCCAAAAACTCCCGGCAAAAGCCACTTGGACACACCTCTCTCTCTCTCTTGCATGGACTTGGGGCTGCCATCTCATAAGTACGTGGCCTTCCTTAGCCATCCCGTGCCATCCCAGATCTTCATGATGTTCATTGTTTGTTCGAAACTTCTGAGCTTGGAATCCTCTACCTGGGTCCTGCATGGGCCTTGGGGTTCAGATCATTCTCTTCAGCGAATTCACAATGAAATACCAACTGGAGAGCAGGCCCTGAAATACCAAGCTCTCACGGCGCAGGTTCCATAGTGAGGTTCCATGCGCTCCAGTGGTTCTTCGTGGCCAGGGAGGAATACCATGAACATATCTGAACAGGTTACGAAAAGGCCTGGAATCTGAATCGTATATAGAACACATGCGAATGAATCTTCCACCTTCGCAGATTCCAAGTTGAACCAAAAAGCACATACCACCAAACACAATCGACATGTATTCCGCCACCATCCAGAACCAAACTTTATTGCCTTTCCACCTGGGCCCAACCTATTGGGAACTGTATAGACTGTCATATATGTCCAACCTATTATTTGAAGCTTTCCTCGCTGGAAGCTTGGGCTCAATGATGTTCATCCGGGACAAAAATAGGTATCCCAGTATCCCAACCACATATCTTTGGTTGAAATCCCAGTATCTTTGGGAAAACATAGGTATCCCAACCATATATATCCGAGAAAAATAGGTATCATAATTAATATATATGGTTGGGCTCGGCTCGTGCACCCCGAGGCCAGTCAAGCCATCCTCGCCTCGCCTTATCTTCCACGCTCAGCAAAGCGCCAGTCACCAGGCGAGCAGCTGCGCAAGCGTCCTGCGGCACAAAATCACGGCCGGTGAAGCCTGAACTTTGGGGGGGTACAGTGGCTTGAAGCCAACATGTCCTTTATACATGGGGATCCATATAAATCACCTTCTGGAGATTGTGACATCTACTCCGAAACCGAAGTCTCCATTTTGAAGATTTCGTGGTGAGTCTACCGATGCGGAGGCACATGACGTCAGATACGAGACACATGTTCACGCAGAACTCCAATTGACCTGAAAAAACAAAGGTAGTTGGAGGTAAACGAGGCAAACGACAATGCTTGGTCTGCCGGGATGACTTCTGACATGTTCTTCTGACAAGAAGGCGGAGCTAAGAGTGGAGTTCGTAGAAAACTTGTGGGTTGTCCTAAGACGTATCCTTTTTCATCCTTTTTCACCTCTCAGGCAGGTCGGAAAATCAACACTTCCTTCTAGGCCCCATATGCCCTCATTTCCAAGGACCTCTTGGAGACCTGCCCCTTTCAAAAAAGAAACTTGCTATTTAAGAACTGGCCCCCAAAGCATGGACCCCACTTTTCATGGCTCTTTCCAACGGCCAGCGGCCAACCAAAACAGACACCACGACCGATTCCAAACACGGTCCACCGACCGTCGAAACGCGCATCGTCCGCTGCGACGATGAGGGTTCCAGCGACGCAGGGTCCTCGGGAGGATCCAAGTCGGCGAGGCCCAGATCCTCCAAGAAATCGGCCTCGACTCGCTCCGGTCCGCGGCGGGTCCACGCGTTGTTGGCTGAAACGGGTCCGTTTCGGTCCTCGGTCCGGTCGGGTGGCTGATGGTGGCTGATATGACGTCAGTTGCGGTGGCAGGTGGTGAAGTGGAAAGCGCCGTCTGGTGCTGAGAATATAACAATGTTTAAAAGGCCAAGGGAGATAGGCTGTCTTGGTCTTGACATCTTGGTGTCTGTCTTGTTCATGGAGAAAAGTGAGGTTTCTTGGGGGCGCAGCCCAGCCAGGCAGTGAGGTCTGGTGAGTCAGTACGGATCCTTAAATTCAAGCGTCAAGAAATGTCAGGAAATCTTTGACAGTTCTGGGAGGAACGAACGCCCCAGTCATCCCCAGTCGACTGGGTTCGACTAATAGTGACTGAAGAACTCACCAGCGGTCACCAGCTACAGTCCAAACACTGGGGCCCGCTTTTTGGGCAACCATGGAAAGGGACCCCCTTCGAAACAAAATCCTCTAAAACATCCTCCTGTACCTCATTGAATAGTGCTCTAAGTATATGATCAACTCCGGTACAGGTCCGTTCCTGACCTGTAAGGAGATGTTCTTCTCCTGAGATGGTTCTTCTCAGTGCCGGAATGACCACCTATTGACAACCCAAGACCTCACTGGAGAACACCCGCCTCCTCATCCTCCTGGACTCCTCCGATCAGCCGACCAAACCCAAGCGACGGCCACGAAGCTGAGCTCTGACAAGAGCTCGTCGCGGTCCTTCACTTGCCGATGCAAGTCTTTCACCTGCGATGTCGTCGCCCAAGGGAGTGGTTACAGGCGCCCAATGCCCCCCTTGGGGGTGTTTGATCAATCAAGCGCCGACATTCGGCGTGTCAACAGGATGTCTGGCAGCCCGCTGTGGAACCCGAAAGCCGGTCCCGGCTCGTCCCAGCTCGTCTCATCGCTCTCGCCTTGCTCTGCACGAAGTCTGCCAGTTCGGACTCGTGCAGCTCTCCCGAGCTTCCCAAGAGCTTGGCCTCGCTCCGCGGCTTTTTTCGCGGTGGCTCGGCTCCGTGCCGAGCTATAGTGGGCAACGAGGGGAGAGATGTAGCACCGCTACATAGAAGCAGGCTATAATGAGCCTCCGGCCACCCGCAGAGCGGTGGAACCGGGTGGACAGCGGCCTCAAAAGCTCAACTGTTTGTAGGATTTGGGGAGGTTTTGAGGAGTGGTTCCCAAAAGAAAATGGTTTTTTAAGCGAACACATGCATGTCATTATGCCCATGTATTACGTCTGGCCTCAACATCAAGTCTATATGGATCTTGTACATAACATGTGTTCTTCTGTGGCCGGGGTCCGTGAGAGAACCTTGCGGCGATGGGAAAAACGAACCGTGGCCGATAGAAGCTGCTGGAACCGAAGGTGTTGGAACGGCGTCGGAGGGTCACACAACAGCCTAACAAGATGTCTACAAGAGATGGCTGTGGGTGCTGTGGGTCAAAACCCCGTAACCCTAGTTGACCACCGATAGACTGAACAGATTCCTTTCCCTTTCAGGGATGTCAATCCATGATTTGATCCAGGTCTTGACTCGCCATATGGAATTCGTACAGATTCATAGCCCTATGATTGGTAAATTAATTGCACACTGCATGGTTTGATTCCTGCTATGTCGGCAATCTGGAGTTGATGCTGCACTGTTGATAGAATCTGGACAAATGCCATGGTCTTATCATGTCTTATCACTTGCTCCGGGGTTTCTTCTGCCAACTGGTCAGCAGTGCAACTCTCAACACCATTCCGGCCGTTCATCTTCTGCTCTGCGCGCCCTGCGCACCCTGTGCGCTCTGCCCGCTCTCCGTCAGGCTTCCAATGCCGAGAGCTGATCCGTACGACTCTTCGCTTGCCGGGCCTGCAAGGGCGGTGCTGCCCATCCAAACATACTAATCGCGCGTGGTTTCCCCCTTCTTCTGAAGCTCAATGGCGACTTCCAAAAAGTAAACAAGCAACTTATCTATCAATTATAATCAAATATACACTTTCTACGTCCTGGCTCCTCCCAAATCCAAGAGGCTCCTCTAACCTTACCTCAAGCGCCCTACCCACGGCAACTTCAAGAGCCCCAGTGAGCACCTTGCTTTGGAAGAAGGGCTTCAGATCCGTCTCTGGGACTTCTTCCTTGGCGCCCAGACCCTTCGCCTCAGGTCTGGCTGTGCCCGGCTGTGGAGTCTCCAGAGCCATTCTAGCCGCGTCCTTTCATACCAGTTAGTCTGTGAGTCGGTGAGTCTGTTAGGGTTAAAGGCTGAGTCCCGTTGTGATGAAAAGCTGAGTTTTGGGGTTAAGTGTGCAGAGTTTTGTTGACTGGAGGTCGCGTTGAAGGTTACAAACGATGGTTGGAGCGAGCCAGTGGGGGCTTGCACATGGCGTGAGGAATGAGCGTTTGGCTGCTACTACCCCATGGCTCCTGTCTATGCAAAGCCAACCAAGCAGGTTCTCTTCTGACAAAGAACTGAACGAAGATGTTGGGTCTATCCCATCACCAGTAACAGTGGATGATGATGATTCAGTTGCAGGCTTTGTTCAAACATTTTGATTTCCTTGTTTACTGACTAACCCAACAGGCAGTAGGACAGGCCCAACAAAAAGCTTCTTCCGAATGCTGCAGCTGTCCGTTTGCTGCAGGTGTCGGTCGACCATGTCCGAGCGAGAGGCTGTGATTTGGTCCCATGCCCCCTGCTTCTGACCAAGAACCCAGGGAATACCAAGGACAACGAAAGGAGGGTTGCGAGAAGCAAAAGAGCGAGAAACACAGGAGGGTTGCCTGGTGAGCTGGTGAGGATACCTCGGACCACGGGAGTGGAGGTGGTCGGCTATTTAGATGCTACTTAGCACACTGACCGGCAAGTCGAGGCCCTCATTCCGTTCGCTCAATGGGTTGGAAGGTCGATGAACCCAAACCTGGGGAAACGGGCATCAAAAACAGCATTGACGGACCAAAGGATCACCAGGGAGCTGGGCATTGGGTGGATCAAGAGAGTCAGACATGAGCAGGCAACCATAGATAGAGATCGCCCTGCTACTCTCCTATGTCTGATGCAATTTTGGACCCGCATGCAGGTTTCAGCGATGGCCTCTGTGACTATGTGGTGCGCCCCCTCCACAAAAAGGAAGAACAACAGAACTACTGCAGGAAAACAATGATCCGATTATTGAACATGTTTCTACAAATTCCCGCCTGTTGATAAGCTATTCCATATACAGTATCCCTGATGCCTTTCTTCCCTTGCCAGCGAAGCGGCATCCACGTGGGTGGCTAGCGCTACAGCGCCGCTATCCTTGTGTAGTTGGATGATTGTTAAAGCCCAACAAGCCGAGAAGCTACAGTCCGCAACAGGTCGCCCCGATCTTTGAACTGTTTCTGCAGCTGCAACACCTCGTGACCACACTGCAGTTCTGGCAACAACAGCTTTGAGGGAGAGAACGCACTGAAAAATCAGTAGCAGCAGGTCCATCTTAGTGCACCAGAGATGCCAAAAACAGGTTTTGATATATCCCATTCCCTGATGATTCGTAAAATTCTGAGTCAAAAATCGTGATCGTCTTTTATCGACTGTGAAGGCGGGTACTGATGACCGGGTAGGACACAAACTGTCAGCGCCATCCACTTCCATGAGCTCTTTTGAGAGAACCAAATTGGACCATTCCGGTGTCCACAAACCCAGCATATCGATGGGCTCAATATTACCCAAAAAGTCATGGCTTGGGCGGTATAAACATAAATAGGCATGGGACAATAAATATAAAATTCTGGTCCCAAATCTCACCCAGAAAGCTTAGGACATACATGCTGCAGATTCTTTCTCTGGTTCGCCCAGTTTGCTCTGGGTGGTTTTCACGCACATGTATGTTTAACACTTTCTTGCAAACCCACCATCCTAAACAAACAAACTAACTAACATCTCTGTTTGTTTTCAACATCCACCATTTAGTGGCTCTCAACATCTCTTTTCAAACATTCACCATCTTTCAACATCCAAATCCATGTCTTCAATCAAAGCCTCTTATGAAAAGCTTCCCCTCAACAGTCGTTCAATTGGTACCCCTTACAAGCGCCCAGGATCCACAACATATGGGAGGCCACAATTACAGACCCTGTCCCTATTCTGGCTCCTGGCTTAGGAAATGAAAGCAAATGAAAGCAGAACGAAAGCAAAAGTAGAAATTGAAAGCAACATCAAAGCAAATAAAAGCAGAATGAACGCAAATGAAAGTAGAATTAAATCAATGAAAGGAGAATGAAAGCAAATGACAGCAGAATGAAAGCAAATAAAAGCAGAATGAAAGCAAATGAAAGCAGAATGAGAGCAAATAAAGGCAGAATGAAAACAAATGAAAGCAACATGAAAGCAAATAGAAAGCAAATGGAAGTAGAACGAAAGCAGAATGAAGGCAAATGAAAGTAAAATGAAAGGAAATGATAGCAACATGAAAGCAAACGAAAGTAAAATGAAAGCAAATGAAAGCAGCATGAAAGCAAATGAAGGCAAACAAAAGGTAGAATGAAAGCAACATGAAATGAACTCCAAAGGGAACGATTATGAAGGGTACAAAGACCCCTCCCCAAAAGCAACGATGAAGAGGTTACTCCTATTGCAAACAAATCTCACATTATATATGTCTATATCTATGTCTATGTAGATAGGGCTCAAGATTGCCTATTTCGATAGGATCCACTTGTCAGCCCCAGAACCTGAAAAGACGTTCGCCTGTGCCTCCCATGGATTAGGAGAAGAGTGTGCTTCTCTTGCTTGTTGGATTCCATGGCAAGAGACTTGCACATATGCAGCTTTACCACAGTATGGCGCGACCGTGTGCCGAGACGGTGCGGCCTTGCTTCGTTGACGGATCGCCTCCCGAAGGCCATGGAGGAACACTGCAGCGACGAATGGTTGGAGAACCAGGATCGAGACCCATTTGCATTTGTCAGGAAAGTAATGTTGCCGATGAAGCACGTGGCAGCACGCGAGCGTTTGCAAACCGGCAGTGGCTATGTGACTCTTGTTTTTGCAGCTTTTGAACGTTCTACACGGCGTTCTTTCAGTAGCTGGCAGACTTTGACTGCCGCTCTCTTATTTAGCAAGTGCTGAGTACATCATCAAGCGGTGCTGCTCAGCCATCTTTTGCTCATGTTGCATGACTCACGGGGGTCCATCGCCCGGTTCAGGTGGTCTTTTGTTTCGCAGCGCTTCTTGTTAAGTATGCTGCGGGCCCGAAGGAACCCAAACGGGTTTACTTCAGGGGCCAAGTGCAGTTTTAAATTCGGAATTAGATGCAACGCGTGCTGCAGGCAACCGCCCTTAGTGACCGCAAAAAAGAAAGCCTATGTAGATATGAATATTATATGTATGAAGTATGAACATATATAATGCATACATGCGTATGTATAGATCAAGTTCTACCAGAAGCTTGGGGTCGTATATCGGCACATCGTTGGTCTGCGATCGTTTTTCGGCTGCCTTGGTCCGCAGGGCGACCTCCACGTTGTCGGGCGATGGCTCTCCGCCCAAACTGGAGACCTTGCGGACCACACCGGTTCCAGGACATCAACTGGACACCCTGGTTCCCGGAATCGTCTTCCGGTTCCAGCGTCATTGCGGCGGTCTCGACTGGAGCAGCCTGATGTTCTACTCCAAATGAAAAAAAAATCAAAGAAAACAACTGTTCATATCGCTTGCTTCCGACGACCACCCGTGCGTTGGATGGACTTGGGGCCTGGGACTTGGGGAATTGTTTTCAGGTTAGCATTTAGCATCCATCAACTACTTAACTACTTACTTAACTATGACGAATTACTGCAGTGTTACATGTTACAGAGTCTTTCAATATCATGTCCCGGTCATTCCCCGGTTGCCCGGGCTCGGGCGCTACATGTTCTACGCCAGGGCGCTAAATCTCTGAACTTTCGCTGTTGCTCCTCCAGCCGTTTTTGCAGCACCACGACTTCCTCTTCCAATCGCTCGGCCTCCGAACTGCGTGCACTGGTCAGCGTCCAAGGCTTTGACCGGGAGTGCTGCTCCGTTGACTCCGTTGACCGGAAACTTTAAACAAAAAGGTAGTTTTGACCTGTAAAAGCCTGGATTCAACACTCTAAGATGTCACAGGCCAGGTATTAGAGATGAAGAGTCGAAGGCGCCTCTGCACCGTTGCATGACTGAGTGACCTTCCTTTTCAGCCGTGCCCTGGGCGCTTTCAACTTGTCTGCTGAGAAAGCATCATCCAGCGAGTCCCGGATCAATCTGGAGCGAAGTTTTTCAACTGGAAGGACCACACCAACCCACAAATGTCATCAGATTTCGGACTTAATATGGATTCTGGACTTTCATCTGGATTCTAACCACCCAATGCATGGATTTCATTGGTTTTTTCACGTGGAAAACTTGGAAAACCCACCGATTCCTCCAGCCGATTTGGGGCGCCTCGCGCGTGGCCAGTTCCGTGGTACGCTCCAGCTCGGTGGTCACCGCCGTGCGGCGGTCGATGGTGAGGAGCTGCGGATTCGCTGGGGAGTGGATTCTCGGAGTCGGTAGATGCACTCGAGTGAGTCAAGCTGTTTGTGAACAGGTTCTCATGTTTGAAAAAGGGATGGCACCCGTTGCGCCGGAAGGGCCAAACAGCCGAACTGTCCATCTGTTCCTTGCACCAGATGGTAACAAGTATATATATGGCCTTTTTTCTTCGGGTCATGTCCCAATTTTGGGTACGAACGGTCCGTCGGGTCCAGATATTCATGGCTAAGCCAGTCTGACTCCCAAGCCGTCGAGATCCCCGGAAAGCTGCAGGTCAAAACGAACTGTCCACCTGTTACTCGAAGGTTTTGCGATCCCGCACGCGAACCGGAAAGATGGGCAAGCTGGCTCCAACTCTTGGGGGTGGTTAGGTAGGATGCGTTTTATAGTATGGATGCTTATCGAAACTAAACCATTTGAAAGATGTGGTTCTTGTTGCCTTTGTCGAAATCCTCTTCTGACGTGCGGAAGGAACCAGAACACAGGGGACGACTCGTAGTGGGAAGTAGTGAGGGGCGACTGCGGGTAGTTATGGGTGACGAGTGGCACAAGTGGCTGCGCGACTGATGGTGGGCGTCAACATACCTCACCGTTCGAGCTTTGAGTGATTCAGCCATTAGTGATGTGCCGGTTCATAGATCTCCGGGAAATGAGACTTTCAGATGGTGATGTGCCTGGTCGTGTGCTCGAGCCACTGGGACTTGCTCAGTAGCTCATCCCGCAAGAGAATTCAGCAATCCCTCACTCGTCCTCCTTCCATCCTCAGTCCAGCCACTGATTCTCCGCACGCGCTTCTCGCCCGTTCCGCCACCCCACGAGCGCAGCGCTCGGAGGCCTCACCGCGGAGTCTGAGGATCTCATCCTGAATGCGACTGCGCTGAACCTTCGACTCCACCGGGGCCGAAGGAAAAACCGCAGCAAAACACCGGAAGATGTTGTACGGGTCGGTCCACTTGGCTCACTTGAGGGAACTCCTGTGAAGCCTGGACTAGGATCATTTCAGCCCTTGTTGAAGGTGGGGTAGCATACTGGGTAGCATATTATATGGTAGCATCATGTAGCATCGTGGGATTTCAGAGGGTGGGAAGGATGATTTATATCTATGGTAATTGATCTGAACACCCTTGTCAACACCCTACCATCTCGCTAGCGTGGGGTGCAAATGCCCCCTACCTACCCATCCCACGGCGCCCCAGCGCCAACGCCTGTGCTTCGAGCCGTCGTTGTTCCCGCAACTCCGCCAACTGCTTCAGCCCACTGCGGGAAGAAGCTGAATCATTGAGGTACATCTGACTGCTGGTAATGGGACACTGCCTATGAATCATTGCGATTAGGACTCAGTCAGTGTGATGATGTGTGATGGTGTCATTCCTCCTTCTCTAAGCGAGACTAATTGCATGATATTCCATGCAGGTAGACTAGATCACTTGGTTCCCATGATATGCATGCTGGGATGGAGGTTGACCAAACAAATTATCTGCATTAATTAGTTGTTGCAATGAATCACCCCAGGCAAACATCGAAGATGCATGAAGGCATGAAGATACAAACTGTCCTTCTCATTAGGGCCCATCAGCTTCTTTCCACATCTTTCCACCTACATGATGCACAAAACAGAAAGGCGGAGCCTGTTCTGCGAGCGCAAGGCCGTGATCTGCGTTTGCAACTCCGCCACGAGGTTGTCCTGCTTGGAGAGCGATTGCCTCAGCCACCGCACGCCAACACCGCCCAGACACCCGCCGGTCGCTGCAGGTTCTGGTTCGCCTCGCCCAGACCATCACAGGACGTCGGCCCCAGGTGGAAGGCTGGAGTTTCTGGGATCGGCTCTCGCTTGCACTGGTTGGAAGACGGCCACTGGTCATTTGTTCGAATCCTCTCCATCAGAATTCCCCATCTCTCCCAGATTCCATCATCAAATTCCGATGCTCCTCTCATCCCCCTTTTCCCAACAGTTGTGCCACATGCCCACGGGCGTCCCGCCCCCAACAATCGCCAAACTCTCCGAAAACCATCGTCGTTCTTCGCGATTCATGCGCCTGCCTCGCGCTCTCTCGTAGCAAGCCACTTCATTTCGAAGAGCTCCGACTGGAACTGATTCTCCTGCGGGATCTCCAGCGCCTTTGGGCTCGACGGCGCCGGTGGCTCTCGACCTCGGACGGGGAGTTGGTCTTGAGTTGGTCCTAGGTCGGTCACAAGTGGATGGTATATGTCCTTTTGGGGCTTTGGTTGCAGTAAGAGTGTCGTACCAGGTTTTGAGTGTTGGCGTTCTTTTCGGGTTCGTGGGCTCCATCTTGTTGTTGTCCTCGTTGTTTTAAGGCGCGGCTGGGCCCGGTCTAATATGTTCGTAAGTGTTTTTAGACACGTGTCGCGAGCCCGTCTGACCTCATGTTTCAGCATGGGTCAAAAAATATACTATATTTATAATTTATATAAATATATAACCTGCGCTGGATTCATGAAAGAATAGAACGGTATACTGCTATATACTGCTATACTCTGTTTGGCTGTGCATGGCTGCGCATGAAGGTCTCCCATGATTCTACTACTAATTATGTACCTGAAACTGCAAATGGCTGAATTTTCCTGGTCGTACGGCCGTGGCCGTTTTTTTGGTCATTACGGTTTGCTGTTATTTCTGAGTTTTTGGTCATTTCCGGGAAAATGCCAAAATATATTTTGGGCGTTTATTGGGTTATTTTGTGTTTTTTTGGGCGTTGTTCGGGTAGTATCCATATTTGATCATATTTGGTTCAACTATGACCAAAACAACCAGCGATTTCAGTCATTTGACTGACATTTTTTCTGGTCATTACGGATAAAGCTGAACTTTGACCATATTCCCTGGTCATTACGGCATATTCGCAAAATGGCTGAAAAAAGCAGGCAAACGCAACTCCATCCAGGTAATTTCTGTGTGCAATGGTCAATGAGTGCTTACGAATTCAGATCGTTACCATCTTGACTGCACCGCACTGAGCTTGGATTTCCGCACATCTTGGGGGTTTTCATCAGGTCCCTCATGTTCTTTCCCATGCAACTCCGCATCCCCCGCTGATGGACAGTTCTCCAGCACAGCGAGGACAAGGGCCGTTGCCATGACCATACCACAATGACTCGTGATGATTGCTAGCAAAGCATGCCACCACCGTCACCCTTAGGTATCGTTTCGGGGTCTTCAGAGAACCTTGTTTAGCAAGAGTGGCTGGTGGTGATGGCCTGCTTGTACGTACCTTTACTACCAAGCTCTTGGACTCTAAGGAGTGCCAACCGTTGGACACAAGGACTCGTCCTCTGCGTGTCGAGGCGCGCGCTGCCCGCAGCTGGTTCTGAAGGTCCACCACCAGGACTTGACTCTTCAGAAGCTCGTGGCGCGCCTTTTGGGATGCGACGAAAACCCATCCAGCTGCCCAGAAAACTCACCCGGATGGAGACTTCAAAAAAGATGATGGTTTCCTCCAACAGAATGTTTGAAGTTCGAGGCAAGGTTCTTTGAAATGAAGGACGGACTCTGGAAATAGCTGCGCTACTATCAATTGAGAGTGGGCCACACCACGCGTCACACAGATGTAGGGTCAACACATGCACAAACTCTGACTGTCGGAATGCCTGCCGCATCTAGAGACCATCATCATGCCAGATCCTGCCTACAGGTTGCAAGTGACCTTGAGTAAGAAAATCCTACGCTAGGTCTGCTATATATACGCATATATATATATATATATACCTGCGCTCCCCGTGGCTCCTTGTTCAGCTCGAAGGAGTGATCCTTGGCGCCTCCCACAGTCAATTTCCTTGGCAGCCCAGCTCACAAGCAAGCTCTGGCGACAGGTGGTGAAATCTGGCGCGCAAATGAAAATCAAAAGCCACCAGAACCAGACATTTCTTCGTCTAAGTGGTCCTGATGAGCAGTGTCAAATATAGAGCATAGACCCTTATGACAGCAGTGTGAGATGACCAAGTGTCAATATATGGAGCAGTGTCAATACGTGTGTGACAGGGGGGCACTTCCTGGAGAGTGATGTGCTTGGAAACCTCTCCCTGCCACACAAGTCCACACAAGTACCTCATCGGATAGGGTCGAGCTGCAACTACCCGAGATGCTCGAGAGAAGAAAACCATCTTCCAAAATCCACCTCACTCCTCAATACACGTCTGAGGCCCACACCATTCACACAAAATGTCAACCGTCCGTCCAATCTCAAAACCCTGCCCGCCGAAGAAATGTCCCAAGAGGGTGGCCATGAACTATTCCTTTCCTTTTCCTTGCTTGTTCAAAACCCCTCACTGCCAGGCAGCCCGCTGAACTCGTCCTTCACTCGGGCCAGCTCCTAAATCAACCCCATTGGGGCACGCCGCTAGTTGATCGGTCGCACGTTCGACCAATCGGTGGGGTTGGGGGGAACTCCCCAAACTGATAGCATATCATTACCCAGACACTCCATGGGGCTGCCATATATGATATATATATATATATATGTGTACATTGGGGTAGTTTGGGGGGTACATGGAGTGGCTGCGTTATGGCGTTCAAGTCTTCGTTCGATAAGTAATTTCAGCATATCAACGACGACGGATGCTTGCACTTTAACAGATGTGCTTGCAATGCAGCAAGCAATAGGTAGCACTACTAGCATCCCGAGCAAGTAGTCCACCAACTCTAGTGGACCGAATCTCCAAGAAGACGACATGTCCCGCAATGAATATCTACTCTCATACCTCTTTAATCACCCCGGTGTCAGTAAATCTTGCCAAGGTCCCGTGGAGCTTTTGCGGTTCTGGCCTGCTTTTGCCACTTCTGTTCTTCAAAAGGCTGGCCACGTTTCCTCCTTCACCCACGCCCTGTTCTCCGGCGCCTGTCGCAGCATCTGCTCGGTGAAGAACGCGTCCCGTTGCGAGGTCCGTAGCTCTTCCAGCTCGGTGGCCTGCAACTTGGCCTGCGTCCCGTGGCCTGAAGTGAAGACCTGATCTGTCAAATGCTATTAAAACATATTAAAACCTATTACAGTAAACCGAATCGGGCCATAGAAACGATTGCGGCCATAGAAGAAGATCAAGCTGGCTAGATCATGCTATTCGCTCATGCAGCGCAAGACTTCAGGGGCGGGTGCTGCTATAGGTTTACATCTGTTGCTGCTCTGTGGAGACATCATCCTGTTGCTTCTTGGAGGTTTTTCGTCCGCTTTTGCTCACCTCAATGCTCACTGACTCACTTGGCTCTTGTGCGGCCCAGCCTGCTGCCGAGTCTTCTCCAGCTCATCCTCCAACCTGTTCACCTCCCAGGCAAAAGGACAGAAAACGTGACTATGGCAGTGGTGGAATCAATGATACAAATACATAAGTTATAAGGTTTGATGCACCTCAAAAAAAGTTGACCCTGCCTGCTTCCTAAAAGCTTCAGAGATGTGAAGATGCTTGCGGCCCTCGTTGTCAGTGCACTATTACCCAAACAAAGACCTCTCAGCAGGATCTTATCTCTTTTAAAGCTAAAGGTGACCGGCGAAGGCAAAATCTTCTGGTCGAACGGTGTGGAGATGTAGAATGTAAAAAAGGGAGGCCCCGAACCACTGGGTCTCCCCGAACCACTGTGTCTAGTCCAGTCCTCCGTTTAGCAGGTCTTTGGCTGGCCTCCCTGTTCTAAAGCCCACACACACATGTTCCAAAAGTCCCGCTTCGCAGTGGGTTCAACAACCGGCGGCAGCATGGAACAGCTCAACCCGGTTTCAACACAACAACCTTGGGGCACTCATCAAAGAGCAGCGCAGGCTGCCAGAATCCCTGGCTCCAGCCCCACAACCTGTGAATCAACTGTGGTGGCTGCCCGCCAAACCCACGCCAAGTGCAAGATCTAAGGGCTTCAACCACATCCTCACAGGGTAGTTAGAACCCCCTTGGCACCCACCCCAACCACCTCAGTATGTGTGAGACTAAGAGCCGTATAGGGCTACCTAATCGACCTTTGTTTCTAAATGGTGGGACTTTCTAATCATATAAGGCCTACTCCGTCCACCCAGTCGGAGGTTCCACACCTCCACCATGCTGGAGCGCAGTTCGGCAGCCACAAGGGACAGCTCGGCCGCCTGAGGGCCCGGGCGCCACAAGGTTCACAGGTTCAAACGTCTTGGCTGCTCGTAGCTGAGCAGAGCAAGGAAACCCGATTGATATGGTTTTCGGGTGATAAGATACGACTTAGGGCAAGTGCCCCGTGGCTTTGTGTTATTGGCACAAACATGCGCAGTGGCTGTGTGTTAGGGCACGTGCCCAGTGCCCATGACAATTCTTGATGAGAAAGTTCTGCAAAAACTTGCCCAAAAAAGAAAAGGGACCACCACACACCACAGCCATGTCAAACTTTTCCTTGAAGGCTTGCAAGCTTAGAATTGGAATGTAATGACATGCAGGAGGATTCCCCCATTCCAGCATCCCAAAATCATTCAATGACATGCCCCATCAAGGGTGGCTGCGGCCCGAGAGCATTGAATCGACTCCAGGTGTAGCCAGAGCGAAATGAATCATCTGGAAGTTTGTTGAGCAGGCTGCATGTGTGATCCGTCATAATCCGTCGCCTTGGCATCCAATCCAGAGAAGTCCCTTTCCTCCATGACATGGTGGTATCGGTCCTTAACCGTCTGCGACCGAAAGCCATGCGCAACACTCGAGTCACTCCAGCAGCATTTCTTGCGTCAGTGCCAAGGTTGCCGATGTCACCAGCACGTGACTCCACTGCAGAGGTGCTTGTAGGGAATAAGCCGAGGGCTAAAGCAGAGGGTTACCCCAAGCTTTAAGAATAAGATCGCACTAAATGTTTTTTTAAAAGGCCTCTTCAGTCCCCAGTCAGACTCTCTAGGTGTATATATACGTGTTTTGTCTTGAGTCTTTGGAACTGCTGGTTGCCTGCACTACATACTTCAAAAAACAATACCGGCACCAATCTTGGAGCGCACTGGGGAAACAAGTATGAAAAAGAAGGTAACACAAGCTAAATGCACCACTTTTTCTGACAAACCCCTGGCATCTTTTTTGAAGCACCCGAAAAGTCACTTTGCTCATGGTCCTTTAGTGACTCTGCCTAGCGAAAGTGACTAGTGACTATGAGGTCAAATCAGGGAGAGGAGTGTCATGAATTGTCTACTTTGGGATGCGGCTGCTCCTTGTGCAAATTTCTTCTCATCAGGTCCGTCACTACTGTAAATTGTATCTGGCCATGGTATGGCAACGACATGCAACAACAATTAATTCTGGCAGCGGCCAAACTGTGGCCTAATGTCGAGACTGCTGAGGAAAATGCCGTCAGTGATCGTTTCAACCATGGCAATTCAATGATATTCAATGCTTGAGTGACGCACCGTTAGCAAGAAACAGCTAGTGGACCGTTTCCTTTGGATGAGCAGTGCCACTGTTGTGAATCCAGGCCCCTCGCCAGCTCCATCTGTAGCCGCTGCACCTCCTTCCATGCTTCTCCGATCAGAGTGGATCCCAGTCCCGAATCCCGGACTTCACTCGTGTCACCTTCCGGGTAGACCGGAATCGAGTGAATCCAACGACGCGGAATCGGGTGAAACCATGGCGGCCTTTTCTTGCGGAGAATCCCTGAAAAGAAGCTTCCACAAACATTCGAGACGATGTGACGTGGAGTCATCGATGACTGGATGATGCTGCTTGCTTATTGAGTAGCTTTCGGTGTACCAAGTTGGCTTTGATGATGCTTTGACATCACCTTGAAGTGGTTGCTGCCATGTCAGATTTCATTTCCGGGCGGTGTTCATTTCTGGTGACATTCCTGGTTCCACACAATATAGAACCTTAACATATCTTCCCGCAACCGATTGACAATCAAACAAAGACTTGGTCAACAGCTCCATGACCCCTCCGGCATTTCTCGCGTTGCTCCTGCTTCTGGTTCAAGACCTGCCTTTCGAAATGCGCTGCTTGGGCTTGTGCTTCGGCCCTTGGCTGGGTCCCATCGGGTCCCATGCCTCCATCAAACCAAATAGGTAGGGCATTATAATGCCAGAATACAGGTCAGAACACCTAACAGCAATCGTAAGACGAAAACCATATACAATACATCTGCCAAACACGTCTGTGTATATATAAGGACGGCCTCTTTCGATCACTTCATTTTCAGCACAGAAATTGGCTGCCCTATCTAGCACAAAATTGTCCATCAACACCTCAGCACTGTTACCAACATCTTTACCTTGAAGAACCACCAAAAGGCAAACGCTGGTTCTACCTGGTCTGACGCATCAATTCTGGACACTTCATGACACTTCTGTAGGGTTTTATCCAGCATCCTGCCTCCCAGGTGCTGATTCTGCAGCAAATCTATTCAGGTGGGTTGTTTCCTGAGACCAGGTTAGCTACCCTCAACCGGAATACCCGTTGGTTGATGATGAAGCGGTCCACTTACCAAAGGTCCCGGCTACACATCGTTCAGTGTCAAGTTCCTCCAGAATGTGGCCTTTCCCGGCAAAAACCATGCCAAGAGGGCTAACTGAAAACATTGATTACAAATCACAATGGCCATGACCACGATCACAACTTGGTAACTTGGTTCTTGACTTCCAACTTCCAACCAATATTGTGATGCTTCTGTTCCACGCAACCCTCACTGGGACGTGGCCCTCGCCAATAAAATGCACCAACCTCTGCAACGCATCATTTCCAACAAGCCAAGGCCAGGCATCACACGCGGGTCAACGTTTTGGAGCTTCCGGCTGTGGCCTCGACAGGTTCTAGAGCTGAGCCAGTGGATACAAATCTCTCACGATGTGGCTGGTAACCAAGGGGTCTTTATGACTGAAAACCTGCTAAAATTAGACATGGAATGAGAATGTTTGGCACCTGTCACGACCAGATATGGTGATTAACCACCGAAGCCGCCGACTCGCCTTCGCCCAGCAGCTTCTGCACCTCCGCGCGGAGCGACGTGCGCTCCGCTTCCGCCTGGGTGGGGGTCGGACCGAGCTTGGGAACCCGAAGGGACGCTAGGACGCGAGACGGGGGCGCTCCTGGACGTACCCGTAGCAAGAAAGCTCTAAGAGAGCGGATGAGTGGATTGAGAGTAAATGAGTAGATTAGATGGTACAATCCAAGGGCGGATGGTTCTGGAGGGCTATGGACGATGACGATCTGAAAGACATCTTGAGGTGCCAGTGCCATCGAACCTCTGAAATCACTGCAGCCAAAAGAAATTGGCGATGGGTGATGGGCGGTGGCCTGCCTCTTTTCCAAAACCCCTTACCACACGTTGTTTTTGAATGTTTTTGACCATGGATGTTCGCCATGCATATGCATTCTTGTCAAACAGTGTCGTCGTTTGCCAGCACATACCTTTCGCATTAGCATGTGCCATACCGTGATATACCATGTCATGCCTATACCTCACCTGTCTCGCAACCGGTGTCCACCAAGGAAAGCTACCATGCTATCGACCTGCAATGTGCCAACCACATCCGGGTGCGGAGCACCCTAGTTCTGCCAATGTGAACACTTTGCTCTGGTCGATTCCTCCATTTCACCCGCAGTTCGCAGACATCGTGCCAAAGGCTGTGCTGACCTCGTCCCAAGTCTTCAAAGCTTGCTGCACGGAGAGGATGGTTTCCCGAAGGTTCAAATTCGGCAGCAACAGCCTCAAGGACAGAGGACAGCAACTCAAAATCTTGTGGCACAATCGCATGAATTATTGCAGATTCCCCAAAAGAACGCATGAGACCTGCTCAGCCGGTCAGCAAACAATTTCTTATCTATACATCTCAATTCTTCGTTTCGAATCGGGAGAACGGACTGACATGATCTAAACACTGGTACCTTGATGAATGGACAGACGCACAGGAGTATACCGTAGCCTACGTGCTAGTCTACCAGCCTTTTGTATCAGCCACGGTCAATTTGTTTCTGCACTTCAAGGGGTGAAGGCAAAACTGCCGGCCAGGACCTCCCAAGTGTGCAGAATGTCGGCATTTTGGCTGGCCTTACGGATGCCATGTTGCTTTATGGAAGGGTCACCCATCCAGGCGACGTGAAAACCTCCGTCGTGCAATCCACGGTCGCGCGCCCCAACTACCAAGCTTGCCCTGGCCCCGTTGGCCAACGATTTTCCTGCCAAAAAGCGCAAACGAACCGACTATATGACCAAAGCGTTGTGACTTCTCCACAGGAAAGTGTCAAAAACAATGGAAACTACCACCCTCACATGCGCAGTCCGAGTAGCTTGTCCGACAGCGCTTCACCAGTGACGGGGGACGACACCTGGGAACCATCACGTTCGTGAGCACGGAACCAGTCCAGGATGCATGGCCGGCAATAGGAGTAACCTCCAGTGGAGCTGGTTGGCGCAAATCCGGGGCCAAAAAACAACAACTGCTAAAAACTGTTGCACCAATGGCAGGAGGTACGTCAGCGGCTCCGCGCGAAAACAATCACAACCCGATGTTCCCACATGTTTTCACCTATATCAACACGTGGTTTCTGACCCATAGCACGGCCAAGAAACCATCTCCAGCGGCCACTGCTGCCTGCAACTCGCGTTTGCAAAGCACGCCTGCGATGGCCAAATGCAATATCGTTGTTTTCTTGTTAAATGTCGCAGTCGCAAAGGCCTAACGTGACTTTTATTGGAATCAGCACAAAAGCCACGTTAAATTTTAAACCCTAAAACTTCCCAAGTTCTGGCACGCTGCGATCACCAGAGTAGCAAGCGTTGGTCGGATCAAAGTCACTGGCCCCCACATATGCATGCATGCATGCAGTATGTATGTATGTATGTATGTAAGTAAGTAAGTAAGTAGGTAAGTAAGTAAATAAGTAAGTATGTATGTATGTATGTATGTATGCATGTATGTGTATGTATGCCCGTGTGAAAAACACACGTATGTAGAGGTTTATTACATGTAACATTGTAACATTATCAGTGTAAATATGCTGTGGGCAATGTACTCTATACATGCATGCTGCCGGGAAAAACCTGCACACCCCAGCCTGCACGGTTTCCAAATGAAATATACATATGTATTCAGCACGGCCGGAGGACCAATGCAGCCCAGTCACAAGTAACACCACCAATGGTCAGCACCACCCGTGGTCTGATGAGATCTGGCCTTTGCGTTGCCACTGTGTCACTGTCCTGCCGCCGCGCAGTTTACTCGCCGCCGCGCAAATAACTGTTGCAGCCAACCGTTTCTAATTGCGTGTCTCATGCCACAACACCCTTAGCATTGGACAATGTCAGCGCCCGGTCTATACATCATTGTTCTTTAATGTCTTTTAAAGCTGCCCCAGCACCCACCAGCACACCAGCAGCAGCCCGGCACCAAACAGCAGCAAACCAAGCAGCAGCAGAGCAGCAACACTAAACCAGCAGCAGCGCCAACAGTAGCAGCCGCCGCCGCAGCAGCAGCAGCAAACAAGCAGCAGCTGACCAGCAGCACACCAGCGGCAGAACAAAACACCGAGGCGTCGCTTCAAATCGAAAAGACCCTTAAAAAACGACAGCCTCTTTACACATAATTACGGAGAAAAATCCAAAAACACATGCCAAGCAATTACAGCCGGACAATATAGAAGTTTCACCCATTCCAGGGACAGGATGTTTGACTGTGGGGTATGCAACGTACAATGCGAAAGCTGAAGTAGCAGCGATTTCAGGAAGTATGTTTCGGGGATTTTCGGGGCATGCGTCGCCTAAGTCGAACATCCCAATTCTCCATGACATACATTGGCCACTTTCAAACCCCATGTGCATTCGTCATGTTCTGGTGAGCATGGCTCGTGAGGGGGTGGCTATGATACATGTTTGTGTTTTGACTGTTGCTCACATGACGATGATGCCTGCACGTTGCCCTTCTACCAAATAATACCAGATGAATGCCTTTGGGTTTTGGGCCCCTGAATTTCAAAGCGCGATTGAAACTTGATCTATTTCGTTTGGGTGGCCACGTTGACCAAAAAGTCACCATGCAGGAACATTCACGCAACGGAGATGGAACATCATGGAAAAAACATACGCCGTGAAGGTTGTGATGGTCAGCGTTGGAGGAAATTGGATCGACGAAGTCTTGGAAATCATGTCGGGGTCGTGACGGCAAAAAATGTTGAAGTTACAACTCCTCCATGAATGATGCCCCACCATGCCGCAATGAATTTCGGACATGGCTGCGCCAGGCAATTGTGTGAAATACGTGGTCCTAAATAACAACTTTGTGTTAACGCAGCGGCACGTGCCGCATATTCCAGCATACCGGACACACACACACACAATAACACTTCCAAGTAAAGTCAAGTGGGGGACAAAGTTTTGGACACAAATGAGGTGTCTTGTGGCTGCAGTAGTGGGCGTTTTTTGGAACAGTTTGGGCCAAGGCCCTTGAAGCACAGCCAAGGAAACTTCCACTTGCCAAGTCTGAAGCCGCGCGCCTCCCTGTCGACGCGCTTGTGTATTTTGTGTTGCGCATCGTGAAGAAAGCGCAAATGGTTCTTGAGAACGAGCTGTTTCTTTTCATTAGTCTGTCAAGCATCTCCTGGCAGGTGGGGAGGGCACCTTTAGCCTTCAGGGTGTTGAACACACTTGGTACAGTCTGCACCCACACTGCTTGAGAGTTCATTTTGCTCACGCCAACCTATTCAACCCAAACGGCTTCCCGGGTAAAACTGCGATGTGGATCAACACTTGATGGACCCTAGGTTTGGTTTCGGAAACTCTTTACACGGTGATCCGTGAATTTCAAGATGGTGTCAAGTAAGCAAAAAACATGTGAATGTTTAATGCAATGTTGTTTCCCTAGGTTCTCTGTTTTGCATTTTGACGGAGCAGCTGCCATGAAAAACCGTTAGGTTTTATCTCGTTTTCTCTAGTGTAGGAGTTTATGTTCATTCTTGGTGTCAGTCTGTTGGCCTATTGAAAAACAAATGTTTTGGAATGTTTTTATGTTTCCCCCTCTAGTCATGACGACGCGTCTGATCATCACTGATGTGAAACCAAGATCGAACAGGCACAGGCTAGCAGGGCTTCTGAGATGATGCTTAGGCCAACGGGGGGCTGCTCGGTGGAAAATTGAGGAAGCCTGCGAAAAGATTAGAGCCAAGCGCAGTAGGGTGAGAAAGAAAGAGTGAAACAGATGTCAAGGGACAACCCTGGAAGGGGTGCAGCTGTAATGCGCTGTCCGCATGCAGCTGCGGTTAGAACTCCGCTCGTAGCCAGGAAGCCCTAGGATCTAGAGAGGCCGGCTCAGAGAACGCTCAGTAGACGAAACCAATTACTCTGAAAGTTCAGCACGGCGGCGGAGCACCGCTCGTGCACGGTGGCTGCGGACCACCACACAGAGTTCTTGAAGGAGCGAGCTGTGCAGGAGGCCGCCTTCGCCTTCAGTCCGGGCCGCTGCGCTCCGTGACAGGTGCAACAACAATTTGCCCGCCTCCGGCTCCCACGCTCCAGTTGACTCAGCGACCATTGACAAACCAACCGTTGATGAAATATATTTTCGATCTGGCACGCGTTGACCGCCCGAGCTACGCCAAATACGAGCACTGTGCCCCATGCATTCGGGACGGCTTCGGGCAACGTGGTTTCAGTTTTTGGATCGAACGATCGTATTTGCAAATTTCATAGTTTCTTTCGTGTGAAACAACCTAGCTAAATGTCCAGGCTGGTTTCTACAAATTTGCGCGCCTTCCTGGCCAAGTGGTGTGCAATGTGCATGGGGTATGGGTGCGTGTTTGCTGTTGTCCTTGGCGTGCTTCATGTTGATTGCACGAAGAACGACGAGAAAAAATAACATGGCGTTTGGTTGGAAATCGTTCCACTTTCCGCACCGTGCACTAGATTTTGAGAGCGGGACGCTGTGGGGGTGCGCTTTTTTCCATGTTTTATAATGTTTTGTAATTGTTTTTTTTCAGCTTTTTGTCTTGCTCACATCTTGCGTCTTTGTATTAGCTGAGATCGACGTGATCACATGCACATGAAACTTGTCTCTACTCAGGCGCCTCACTTCATGGCCTTCATGACGTTCTTCACCTTCATCCCCTTCACCGTCATGCCCTTCATGACTTTCTTTACCTTCATTCCCTTCATGGTGGTCTTCTTCACCTTCTTTCCCTTTGGAGTCTTCTTGTTCTTGGAGCAATTGTACGATTTGCTTGCCGTCTTGGACTTGCTGTTGGGGATGGAGCGAAGATATGAGGCGCTGCCATGTAGGAGTGCATCATTGTGCCTCTTTGCGAGCCACAAAAGTAGAAGTCTATGCCTATTCTCACGCATTTCATTGATCACGGGCAAACACCTGCTCTGCCAAGTTGGTATTGACGCCTTTCACACGTTGTCCCAACGATCTCTTGATACCTCAGGTGTCCAGGCAATCTTGGTTGGTGTTTGTTAGTGTGAATTCAATACTTTCTGACTCTCTAAACATTGGGTAAGTTGTAGAGTTTACTAAGCAGATGAAATCAATGAAACAACCAAGGTATGCAGATTTGCCAAGATGCGGGGGTTGCAAGAGCATGGAACTTGTCCACGACGGTAGGCATGGAACTTGTCCACGATGTAATACTGGATTTGCTCCAGACCAGGTGTGACCTCTGCGGAAGGTTTGAGGGAGCACGCGCGGTCATATACAAAGCAATCAGCCTTGGGATATAGCCATAGCATGGACTGCAGCATGTGAATGGGGTCCTCATTTTGCTCGGGCTCATGCATCACTGCTATGTTCAAGATTCTGCCACTACGAGGATCACAGGTCATGAACCAGCCGTTGGATCGCTGACCCACTGTGTGTTCGGACTGGCGGGGGCGACCTGCTCTTTTCTGTGGTTTAACTGCACATCGGGCTTCAACTTGAGAGTTCCATCTCCCACCAACGTTGTCACAAGCTTGCGGTTCTGAGGTGGAAAAAGTGAACTCGAGCAAAATGCTGTATAGAGGTCCAAGTGCTCATTACTGATTTCGTTATCAATGACGACACTCTTGTGCACTTTGAGTTTTTCAAGCTCTTCAATGGCAAGGTAGTAGAAAATCCCCGTGCCAAGCAGCTTGCGGAACCGGGTCGCAATCTCCGCATCTGCATCACCATGGACCGCTTCATAGGCGTGCTCGATGGCCCTTGCTGACAAGTGCCCACGAAAAAGAAGTTCAATGTGGTAGCGCAGGTACTGGACGGTAAAGGCCGTTTTGGAAGTAATGAAGAAAATTTTGTCTTAGAGGTCTTTCATCGACAAGACATTGACTTCGCTTCCATTTTCCCACCTGTAGTTGTAGCCATAGTTGGAACGGCAATGGCGTGATCCACAACACACTTGAACATATGTGACCTCAAACGGACCATTCAGATCGTAGCAAAATGCATCCACTTCCTTGTGGTAGACAAGGTTGCCATCACATCCTGGACACTGACACTTCTGTAATGGACACTCATACTTGTTGGAGACGGAAAGTGCACCTCCTTGCAGAGTATACGGCAAGGCATCAAAGGACGAAGGTGTGGAAGAATGCGTTCGAGCATGCTGAGGAGGTCAGGGTGAAGGGCGGCAATGGTCAAATCATATCTGCTGATGAGAGCAGCCAAGGCACCATCATTGGCCAAGCTGTCCAAGGCTCTTTGAACGAGCTTTTCATTCCACCCGTTGATGGGACTTCCATCCCGCTGGATGTGGCGATGGATCCACCGCAGTTGCTTCAGATTGCTGCGGTCCCGCTCTCCATTGGCAATGATACAATCCCATCCTGCGTCTTGCTCATCTTCCGGCAAAGCAGCCACCGCACTCGATGCTTTTCGCTTGTCAGCGGAAAGAGAGAAATGCCGAAATTGATGTCCTCCAAGCTGTTCCAGCATGTATTGCAGGCCTCGACGGTTTGTTGCTTGTTCACCTTGGCCCAACCGATTTCAAAGCCACGACCTTGAAGCAGACGAGCAATGTAGGAACCTTTGACCTTGTCGTCCTTCAGTGCTTCACCAGGCAGAGGTTACCGTCGGTCTGAGTGAGCACAAAGTATTGGGAAATGTATTGAAAATGGGGGCGCTCTTTGGGTTGCAGGACTGGAGGGAGCTCATGCCATGCCTTATCGCGGATGACTGCCTTGAGATTCTCGACGTTGATGTGCTCATGGCTGACATCGTAAATGATGTCGAGAAAATGCTTTTGAGGGTTCAACCTAAGTATCTTTCAATCTATCCAAAAGAATTCGTCTCCGCGAGTTACGCTAACTATACCAATTTTTTTAGAATCATAAAAATTTCACAAGGCAAAACGCTCCTTCACAGGCAGCGTTAATGGGGTCACCAAGCCTTGCGGAAGAGGCCCGACATGGACGTGAGCAGGTAGTTCCCTGAGCAAGAGATGCTCCGCAGCATCGATTGCCGAAGTCAAACTCATATTCTCGGGGTCCACGGCCATGTGAGGACACAAAGTACTACGCATATAGCAGAGCAGATTGCCTTGAGATCACAAAATCAATCACACAGAATTCTTTGCAAAGCCAAAGAGGCATTTGGAAGGAAGATGATGCCTGATTTTCAGTTGAGTTTTTGACATTGGATGGTGTGGCAGAGAATTCATGCGTGATTTTTACTTTTGTGTGGAGATGTGATGATTGATTGATGGAGGCATTCCCAAAAATCCAAGAAATCCAAAAATCCAAAAAATCCACAAATCCAAAAAAAACAGACCTATGTTTGGCTCAGGAATAGATGTGTGTGTTTTTGGATTTTTGTATTTTTTGGATTTCTTGGATTTTTTTGAACTTTTTTGTTTGATTTTTTGTGGTTGTTCTTAAATTCTTGATACCTTCCCAGCAGAGTGTGCCACTTAACAAGTGTGTGTGTGTGTGAGAGAAAGCAGATGTCTTTTGATCACATACCCTTTTGGCTGATTTTGTGTGTAAAACATAGAAAAACCGGCACCCCCACAGCGTCCCCTTTTCTAGATTTTCTAGGTGCATAAATTTGCAATGAACGTTTGCCATGCGCGTGGCGAACGTTGGCCCCTGCTCAATGAGTGGCCAACGACACTTCATTTGTCTTACATGACAAGCATCGCCCGTCACCGAGGGCTTGGTGTCATGCACGGGGACTATGTGCACATATGTGAACTGCCTTTGGCTTCGTCGGCATGATTCAACTGTCTGTGCCTTCAATGAGCTGCCCAGGTCTGCGCACCAGGTTCATTCATTCATTCATTGGCGCAACCACATGCAACTGGAACAACTGCATCATACTGCACCCATCACAACGTCATCGATCGTCATGACATTCCCAGCAAGTCAGCATCAAACGTGCACCAAAAAAACATCTGGACAACCTGCACAGGTTAAGGGGGTCGCAATGAAAAATTTCTTCCTTGCATTAGGTAGGGGGCGGGGTGAGGGACCCCCTTGATTAGTTTATTTTTAAGTAGGGAGGGCCCTCCAAATAATCCAGCCGCCGCCAAGTCGAAGATTAAAATAGATAAGACAAAAATACTGAGATCTGAATCACAAGCCTAGCACACATTGTGTACAACATCTGAACCACAAGCTGCAGCTAGTATACGCCTATCTAATCAATGGGTGGTAGACATGTTCCTCACCACCTGTTTTATTTGCACACCCAAAAAATCCAGTGACCTTGACCTAGGAAGCAAGGAACATTTCCAGGTCAATTAGTATCTGGTGCCTTGCTAGGAGTACCCCTCTGAGTACTCACCCAACTTCTAAAAACTAATTCAAGAAAAACCGAAGATCTCAGTCGGGGACCCTGATAAATTTCCTACGGCTGGGTAGATTGAAAAATGGTTTATAACTAAAGCACAATACCGTCGCAACCACTCACGTTTTTCCAGTTCAGGCATTTGCGTTCATGTCCAGGACACATGTTCTTCACTTGGGCTGTGCGGGGGGCGTGGGAAGGTGTGACCGCGGTCGGCGGGAAAGGTGGGGGCCCGGTCACCAAAGCGATAAGAAGGGCACGAGACCACGGGTTCTAGGTATAGGAAGACACAAAATGGATGCTTGATGGGTTCACGTCCGCCGGATCCAATCGAATATACGGAATCAATGTCATCCAGAACGAACACTACCAAAGATTACTTTCGAAGACCGATCAGAGGGGCGTGCCTCACAGTTTTGTGCCCTTAGGTGTTCGGTATTAATTGTGTGTCGTCATAACCTTGGCCTCCAACGCGGTTCATTTTTCCAATCATGCCGGGGTTTCTTTCATGCCACACGTGTTGTGTCGTTGCCACGAACATCCACGAACCATGTCATGAAGAAACTCGTGTTCGCTGCGCAGCCGCTTGGTGGCCTGAGTTTGTGGCGAAATCTTCTCCCCTTCCCGTTCTCTAGTGTTCAAACTGTTTGATCCCCTGCTGTCAGGTTGTCCTTGGTTACCGCAAGACTGCAAGGACCTGCAAGGTAAGTAAGCCCCGCATTTGGATTGAAGCACCTCTTCATGGGGAGCAATTCATCAAGCAATATCAAAAGTCCACATTTCCATTGGCACGTTGGCTTCCTTCGGTATTCAGTGCTGAGATGCACCTATACCAGGACAATGTGACGAAGCCCTTCCCAAGTCATGTTCTTATGGGATATTGTCTTGGGCAGGTGGCTCAACCATAGGATTTCCCTGCGCCATCATCAACAACTCACCCGTCAAAAAACGTAATTACTTTACATTACTTTACTTCGAGCGACCCCACATTGAACAGCGATTGGGTCGGATTGACACGATGTTTTGATGTTTGTTCTGCCATCAAATCTTGCTTGCGTTCTGAATCACCATCTATCACCACAGCTAGGGAACGTTTTGGGTTGCTGGCGTGTGTCTCGGCATGTTTCCTGTCTGGCATATGCAATGACACGTGCACAGCATCTGTTCTGCAATGTACTCCGACATGTGCTCTGCATCAAAAAGATCAGGCAGCAGCGCCGCCAGATCGCAGTGGGCACCACCAGACCTCACCAGCAAGCGCCAAATCGCAGCACTGCCGGACCAAGCGCCAGATCGCAGTGAACGCTGCCGGCCCTCAACCACCAGCTCCCTATCGCACTGGGCGCTGCCGGCCCCCAACCGCCAGCTCCAGATCACAATGGGCCCTGCCAGGCCTCAACCGCCAACTCCCGATCGCAGTGGGCGATAGACTTCGGAGAAAGTGCCAGATAAAATGCCTGCTTCTTATGCCAGGTAGACGGCGATCTGGCGCTTGCTGTTGAGGTCCGGTAGTGCCCAGTGCGATCCGGCGCTTGCTGTCGAAGTCCGGTAGTGCCCATTGCGATCTGGTGCTTGCTGTTGGGGTCCAGTGCCCACTCCGATCTGGCGCTTGCTGGTGAGGTCCAGTCGTGCCCACTGCGATCTGGCGCATGCGATTGAGGTCCGGGAGTGCCCACTGCGATCATGCACTTGCAGTTTGAGGTCCGGTAGTGCCCACTGCGATCATGCACGTGCAGTTGAGGTATAGCCCATTGCGATCTGGAGCTGGCAGTTGAGGTGCGGTATATAGTCAAAACGACAAGGAGAGGAGAAGAGGAGAAGAAGCAGAAGACGAGGAGGAGGAGGAGGAGAAGAGGAGAAGAACTCTGATAAAATATGATAAAATCTAACAACCCTCACCTGGCACGACGGCCAGGCCAGAAGGCCGTCGCACAGGGAAGTCGTTATTGTCAACACGGGCGTTGCGAAGGCCGTCTCGTCGTCTGCAGTGTCTGCAGTGTGTCGTTGTTCTTTTCCTGCCGACTGGCACAGACTGACACGAAGGACAGTGAAGGCCCCTGCAGAAAGGACCAGTCTTGATAGATGCATCGTGATTAAACGAATCTTTGAAATGTTCGGGACGAAAAAGGACACACCGGCGACGGTAGGGTTTGCAAGTCACGCACTATACACGTGAGTATCGTTGCGGCCGTTTCTTCTTTCGACTCAAGTGAACGTTGTCCATTTTCGCACGTCAGTATTGTGTAACACCACTGACCCTGTGACGCAGCACGCATGCACATTGCATGCTTACACCTTCCTTGGTTTTCCCTAACGCCGTTGAACCGGTTCTCTGCGCGTTTTCATCGACGTTGTTATCTGCTTAATCTTATTACCGATGCCAGGCACAATGTCCAAACGCATGCGTCTCGTTGTTCGGCATAAACTGCTCTTCCAGAGGGTGCCGGTGTTCTGGTCCACCTCCCAGGTATTCCTGGGTCTGGATTGGGGTGTCGTTTGGGAATGCAATTGATACACAAATATCTTCCGGCGCAAAATTGTGCGGCAGACATGGCAGACATAGTTGGATCACAGGTATCTCCGAGTCTCCGAGGCCTTCGGATCGCCTCAGGCCCACGGCGGCCGTAGCGGCGCACGGCTTTTCGCAGGAACGGCGTGCGCACGGACGTCGAGTGGCACGAACGCGTCGAGTGTCCTTCGTTGGCGCCGCTGTCGGACATGTTCGATGCACAGCCAGGGGAGGCGGGTCCTCCGGGGCGGGCGGGGAAAGCTGTCGAGTTCCGGACACCAGTCCCAGGGAAGTGACGAGGCATACCTGGACGTATACGTCTGCTTGACCGTCACATGAGGTCGAAAAAAAAGGAAAGGAACACACCAACAGCAAGGGTTCGCCAACACAGCTGTCACTGAGCATGTCTGAGCATGCGCGACAATCCCCTTTGGTCCGCGACATGACTAAAGCAACAGGCAAACACCAGCCACGCCAAGAAAGCGGTGCAAAGGCACCATGAGCAAGTGGACACAAGCCATTCTTTGGTGCTTGATGGTGCTTGACATGGACAAGTGTCCAAAGTACCTCAGCAACAAACAACTTCAAATTAAAGACGGATCTGTACAAGAAATCTATGGTTGAGAGGGAGACTCATTTTGCTTTTTCGCAAGCGTCCAGGTGGCGATGAATTTCAAGCTTCACGAGCTCTGCTTGGCGTGAGCTTAGGTTGACTGTTCCACAGCTGAGCTGTGCATCGCTTCAAGCTCGGTGTCTCTCGCTTGAGAAATGTGCACGCAAACGGAATATGGACTGACATCCACCAGCCAATGCTGAAAACCTGGTTGACCAACCAATTTGGAGTGTGTCCTGGTTTTTGTTGATACCGAACCCTCCATCTCGAATAGGCCCTCTCTCCACCGCTGTCCGTCACACGAATCGCGTACGTGGCGCGTGAACGTGTTTGCGGCTCGGTCAGAGACGGTCGAAGGACATCGGTTAAAAAAAAGGTCAGGGAAGAGACTAAGGCAAAAGTCCATTAAAAAAGACACACACACACACAACAATAATGGATTTAAAATGAATAAACACAACCCTGCCTGGCAAAAGCCAAAAGAAAGCAATTGCAAGACGAGAACCCGACGCTCCTTTATCCGACGTCGCTCTACGGCGCTCCCGTCTTTTGGTCCGAGAAGTGGCGCTTGCCAGCGGAGGACCGTGGCATCAGAGCGACCGGACCGGAGAGGACCATGGCACCAGAGTGACTCATTGGTGGCCTCGTGGCATCCTCTCAACGGCTTGGGTGGGTTTCGGGAGGCTGGGAGATGTGGGTTCCAGCACTGCAAGATGCTGCAAAAATGCGCGTTGTGAGGAGGCGCATCTCGACTCGTGAGCAGACTGGAGCTTTGCAGCTTGAGAGGAGCAAGAGGTTCAAATCCCAAGGGACTTGACAATAGAAGAACAAAGTCCCACCTCCTGGAAGGTCAAACAAAAATCATTTGCAAGGTTTATAGCTGTGTACTGTATACTATCTGGTCCACCACAAATCAAAAAAATCACGCCAGCATGAAACGCAAACGAGGCGGACTGGGACGAGGCCAGCGGCCGAAGTCCTGCAGGTGGTCATGATGGGTCAGCAGAGAGCAGGTGCGCCGAACGTTGGAGCTCCAGGAGGGTGGAGAGTGAAGCCGTGGCGATCATGCGATGTGTTCCGCGTTGCAACTCATCATAACTCATCTATATACAAACTTGCAAGACTCACCATGATTAAATGTCTAAAAGTTGTCACTTACCCCACAAGATGTGAGCATGAAATTCCACTTGAGACATCTTGAGGCAAGTGTGATTAAGTGTGTATCCGTCCATCACTGCATGCTCAACCAAGCGGCCACTCCCCTCTTTTTTCTCCCCTCTCCGCTTTTCGCGTCGGCAAAAGCGAAGCTCCCCGGGCCTGGCGCTGCTGAAAACCAACCGGGGAGACGGATCGGGAGAGGGGAGACGCATGGAAATCAAGGGAAGGACCAAGGAGCGCCTTTCCATCCTGTTAGTACGTGTATGCCTACGTGCAGTCAATGACTGCATCCAATATATAGTGTGGTCAAAGCCTAGCAAAGAGGGATGTTTTGACCTGTGAGTCACCATTCTCCTCGACCAGATCGATGAGACCTTCACATCTGGGCCCACATGACAAATCCTCGTGGTCCGCTGGCCGGTGTGACCCGAGTCAGCATGAAGCACCAACAACATCTCTTGGGTGTGTATTGAAAGACCCTCCGAGACCAGGTAGTGAAGGGTAAAAATCAACAAAACCATACTAAACCCCCGTTGACTGGGGGTGACCCCCATGCTTCCCCTCTCGATGGAAGGATCAAGAGCTTTTTCTTTTCTCATCGTGGCGCGTGTCTTTCCGAGTGGATCCAGTGAAACTGTAGGCAACCAGCGGTTCCAAAAGACATTCAACCGTAGACCCGAATGGGAACGAACACTCCAAGGATACAACGCACCAAGGACCCACACGGCCCTGGTGCAGATTCGGAGCCCCTGGCTGTCTGGCTTTCGTGGGCTGTCTGGCATCTGGCTGTCGTTCTTCCATTCGCTCCTACTCCTGGGTAACTTCAGTCCTGAAAGTGCCGTGATCGGACCCGAAGGTACGTCGGTTCCGAATGGCTGGCCTTGGCGCCTAGGCCTTCGGTCTCTTGGGCTTTGAAGGGCCGGCCGCACCGGGCCTGAGCGGGGCGATGAAACCATCTGAAGGACAGGAAATGCCTGTCCACGGCGCCTTTGATTCGGATGTTCAATGGACATTCCACAGGCAGTCTAGGGTATAGTCCGTTGTAGTGTTGATTTTGATGGGAAATGCCTGCCAAAGGGATGTTGAATGGAGATTGACAGGTAGATGATGGTAGATGCAGGTGGTGTAGGTACAGTAAATCCTTGGATATTGCTTGGAAGGTGCTGGCATGTGCGTTGAGCACATCCCCAAATGTAAACATATGTAAACAGTGCTAGTTGATACTGCTTCCAATGTCAGCATCATCAGCAAGCGAAACCAAGCTTGCACGAGACGAGACCTGCCCCATCGCAGCGGATACATTTTTCTGGATTCACACCCCTGCAATCCCCCTGGATGATCGCTTTTCACGGATCACGTGCCAAATCTCCATCAATTCTCCATCAAATCACCGTTCACCCTGTGTCCTTCCAACTTCAGCATGATGATAAGCTATTAGGAACAAGTGCATCGCTTCTAGTAACAAGTGCCTTACTAGTAGTAACAAGAATGCTACTAGGGGCTATAGATACTTCAGATTCTTATCGCCAATCTGGAGTCCACCTGGGCCCAGACCTCCAATCAACGGTGGACCACGGATCGGTCGGACCTGGGCTCTCCGGTCTTGGCGGGACCCACCTTCTCCGCCTGCGGGCCGCAAACACACGCGGGGTTGGCGCGGCGGTTGGACCATGAAGCGGTTGTTCGACGGAAGCCAATCTGGAGTGCCTTGAGTGTGCATGTTTGTTCAAATGTCCTGAAGATTCACTGACAACTCACATGAACCAGCGGTATTACACAACTCAAGGAATTTGTTGGAGTTCTTGAGGTGGGAACAAGAGATGCCAAAATCGATGAACATCACACAACAATACATACATAACATATATATATATATACATACGAATCACATTGAGGACAGGTCGCATTGCTTCGCTTCCCTAAGAACTCCATTCCAATCCGTCTGAAGAAATTCGACGAAACATCGAGATCCCGGTCGCAAGGAGAAGCAGGATGGGTCCCAAGGATCGTCATTGGGATGTCTCACATGCAAGTCCCAAGTCCTCTGCATTGGGAGGTCTCCCTGGGAGGTACCAAGTCACCAACCCATAGAATTACCAAACATGACCCTGTGATGATCCTGTGGATGTCTCCCAGACTTCTTCTCTATTTTTTGAGCCAGCTCGCCTGGCATCCGCGACCAGCATGTTCTTCCACACCCACAAAGTGATTAGGTCTTTGGTCTGAAGTGATGAGGCTCTCGAATAGCCTTCAGACTGTCAATGTGCTTTGGGTTTTTGCCACCAACAACATACACTATAGTAGACTCATGCAAGCCACAGCTAAAAGCACGATGTGTATTGCCAAATGTCTTCAGTATTACCTTCAAGTGAAAGGGTTTGGATATGTTTGGATGCTTCAAAAAGGGTAAACAATCGTAAACATGTTCCAAATCCAAGCGGATTTCCCAGGCCCGGCATGTGTTAATTTGTTCAAGACATACCTTTTCTGCAAAGAACACATCCACTCGTCCACTCGTACACTCCACCCTTCCGCTCATCCCGCCTTTCGCTTCTCGGGCGGGCCAGCTGGACCCACGGCAGGGCCCACGGCAGGGCCCACGGCAGGGCCCACGGCAGGGCCCACACTAGGCCCGACGGCAGGACCGACGCTGGGACCTCCCGGTTGGACCGCTGGAAATGCTGTGCATCCAATCGGAGTGATTGGCGTGGCTTGCCCAGCCCAGCAATGTGCTTCTGCAGAGCGAACGTGACGTGAAGCAATTACAGTACCATATCGGTTGCGGTCAGGAACCATGGTTACATCTTTATATTTCTCTAAAGGGAAAAAGTTTGGAAAAGTATTAGTATCGGTTGAGTTTAGCTTGGTAGGCTTGTGCACTTTGCCTTAAGTGGTGTCCAGGGGTGGGGTTTGGGGTGGCAACCAATAGGTTCATATCCATGCTCCCAGTGCATAAGCATACTACTGGGCTGCCCAAAGTATAGGGTCTTGGACGTCAAGTCCTATTCATCCCTCACGAGGTTGCTCGCAGCGAAACCAGAAAGAACACCCCTGTCGCACATCTGGACATAGAAGAGTTTCGCAAAAGAACCAAGAACCCAGACCCTGCTCCAAAGACCTTCCCAGAAGGTACGTGAAGACGAGGCTGAACCACCCGAGACTTAGCCTTCGAAATCTAACTCCTGAGTCGGAAATCGAACATGCCCGGGCCGGGCTGAGCGCGATCGTCCCAGATATCCCCAACGAATCTTACATACTCGGCGGCCAGCTGGTGAGCAGAACCGACCTGGTGCAGCTGGAAGGAGACCAAAGAGCGAACACATCACCGCTCCCAAGCAACCCCTTAACTTCCCCCAACCCCGACCCTATACCTAGAACCTGAGTGACCCCTGTTTTGGAGCATCAACTGACGATCCAAAATATGACCTTTTCCTAGCAAAACGGAGGTCCAATGCAATGAGTACTTTATAGGTATATGATGGTATATGTGATCATATGTAGGTTCGTGGAGGAGTTTCATGGCCCAAGACCGGTTCAACATGTCCTTTCATGTTGTTTCTGATTCTTTCCCTTTCTTCCAATCAAAATGGACCCACATCAACCCATGGGACCCATGGGCTCTCCCTGTGCCCTGACCTCTCGGCCCAGGTCCGACCGGACCACGGGCAGGGCCCACCTACAGGCGCGGACGAGGGATGACTGGTCAAGGGGCCACGACCCGGAAGCGATGGCCTCCAAGCCCCCTACGAGCGATGGCCTCCAAGCTACAGTCCTGGGTAGTCATAGATGATGGTATTTTGAATGCAACTAAGTTGTATCAAGTTCCGCGGAAGCTGTGAGTCTTGGGGTGGAACATCTTCCCTGCTATGACAAGGTTACTCAAATGCAAACAGATCATATCTATTAAAAAGAAACAAGAGTGATAATTATCACTCCGTTTTGTAATTATCAATCTTTTAGATAGTGGTGTGACAAAAAGCACTCCAGAGTGGAAAAAATCAGTCCAACCGCAATTGCGTTCAGATTGCGTTCGCAGTGCGTTCACTTTGCGTTCAATTAACGTTCGCTTTGCGTTCAAGATACGTTGCGGAGCAACAAAAACCCTTCTGGAACAACTATTCTCACTCCGGAGTGCTTTTTGTCACACCACTGTCCAAAAGATTGATAATTACAAAACGGAGTGATAATTATCACTCTTCAGGGGTACCAGGTATATATATATATTAATTCATACATAGAATTGGCTGTCGAAAACACGGCCTTTCCCTATCAAAAAGGAGGTGAAATGACATATTTGGGGATGCACGAGTCACAACTGTTCATCGCACATGTGTGCGTCATTGTGCTGGGTGGTCAAAATATACACACTGAGACACACATCCGATTTCTTCCGCCCAATAATCACTACATTGCAAGTTGGTTCACATCTACAGCTCAGCCCCAGTGCAAAGGGTCGCATCTCAAGGACACCTAAAGTCAGAAATCATCCACCGAAGGGCCCCAAACCGCGGGTTCAAATCGAACCCCAAGTTGCAGGATCGTATGTATGGAAGCCTAGACATCATGTAGATGATCTGTCAAATCAGTAGAAGCCCGTGGAACCAACCAGTAACATGCTGACCGTGGAACCAACTGCCCGAACTGCCGCAGAACCTGCTTGGATCCGGCTTGGCTCGACCCAAGCAGGCAGGAACGTGTGGTTCACACCTGCTTCCACTGCTCCTCCCCTCTTCATTTTTGCATGCAGAATATTAAGAAAAGAACACTAAGGAAAAAAAGACAGAAGACCTTGGCTCCAGAAGAAAGAAAACACGATTGGATACAATTGGTATGAAACAAGAAAAACAACAAAAACAAAAAAGATACGGTGATGAGAAGCGTGTACAAAAAAAGAAACCCATGCTTGGCCCCGATCTGGGTGCCGTGACCGATGGGCCAGCGGGGCCCGAGGGGCCTGGTACGGGCGGTTGACGGGAGCTGAGACCTTCCGAACGTCTGAGACCTTCCGATCAGATCTTCAAGATCCACAATCCATGTGATTCAAGATCACATACGATTCGAGATCCAGATCTTCAAGATGGAAGTCCATTGAGGACGACCACTTTGACCCAACAAGGACTTGCTCCGACTTGCGAATGAGGACGACCTTGAAGCCTCCCAAAACCTTCCCAACAAGACCTCTTGGAGAATACCTTTCGTTCCTCCGTTGTTTGCAACACATCCACAGCTGCTCATCTTGTGGAAACCAATCATTCTTCAAAAAGAGGCCACAGCTTATCCACTGACAGGATTTATGTCTTCACTGATCTTGGTGAGACTGGGAGACCCACATGGCGCCAGCATGCGCAGCTTGCACACAACCACTGGTTTCCATTCCATGCTTGATGATTCCACCCCCTATCCGGCCCTATCCCCTCCATCATTCCATTCTATCTCAACCTTCTCCATGATTGTAGTACAAATAATCATGGTCAATTACAAAGTACATCTGTTTTTCAAGCAAAAGGAGAACTCAGGGAGCTACCTTTCCTGATTCGTCCGAACGCCATGCATGACCGGAGTCTGAGACCTCGCTGCACGACGGGCGCGACCGTCGGGGCGCTGTCGTCTTCATCTGCGCCTCGAGGGGGTCCGACCTCAGGAACGAGACTTGCGTCTGACTCCCGACTGGATGTCTATTCTGTTCGTTTTGGAAAAACACCAGGGGGGGTTCAGGCTGGAGGGTTTGAATTAAGCCATGAGATCCCCAGCACCCTAGGGAAAAAATGGGTGCGAATGGAAGGAAAAGACATCGTCGTGTCCAAAAGCATGTTCCTGGTGCTGGCCAGTAGCCTGGAATTTGGGGGGATTCACTTCCTCAGACTTTGGGTTGACTAGAAATGCCAGAAATCCTGTAAGCAACTTTCATGCCTGCCAGTGATTTGGTCCAGAACACAGTGGTCCACCAGAATACTTGCTTGGGCAGGCTTGCCCCCCCATACCCCCGGTGCAGATGACGACATGAACCCTCAGAATTGATCCGTGGTTTGGACCATTTTCCTCTACAACCCAGGTGCTTTGGGGGGTCCAAGTTCATCTCTGCAAAAAAGTACTTGGTCGGGCAGGGCCGGTGCAAGCCACCCCCCCAACACGTACGACAGGGTCACCTACATGCAATGCAAGTGGATCAAAGCCATGTTGACCTCACCTGGTATGTGGGTCATGACCCGCCACCGAGCACCTGGGGCCTCATCTACATGGAGACGGAGAAGCAATCGGTGAACACGCCGTGTTTTCCAAGGGTGGGATTGACACTCCGAATCATCGAAGTGGGAAAACCTTCCTGTTTGTACTCCGCCCTCACAGAGGTTTTTTCTACGCTGCTCAACCGGTACGTACTCCACTGGACAACCACTCGACGCTGCGACAGACCACACACACACACGCTGCGACAGACCACCCCTCGGTCTCGTCGAATCTTTGAGTTTAGGGTTTAAAACAAATTGAAAAACCCGGCCTTGGCCTCCAGTCGTACCGTACCGGTTTGTTTTTCGGTATGTTTCGGTTCGGTGGGACGAAGGTTCGGGCCAGCCAGTGCCAGCCAGTCGGCTCCAGTCATACCGAACCGCTTCGGAGGTACGAAGGGTCGGTGTAGGGTTGAATGGAATCTTCAATCTTGAACCCAGTGCAGATAGTTCCACCAGTTCCACACAAGCGCAAATAGTTCCAGCAGTTCCACGTTCATCCACGAGAAGAAGCGGGGTTCCCTGTTTCAGGACTTTGGTTCACCTTGGGCAATTCAAGGGCCTCTGGAAGTGGGTTCAGGATGGTTCAGGTGCCTCTTGTACAAGCATGCTAGGGCATTGGTCGCTGCCCCCAAACCTGGCCAGCAGGGCTTGCGACTTGCGCTGAGCGGAAGCTCACTGAAGTGAGCTGAGCGGAGTCACTTCCACCGAGATGAGCGGAAGATCCACCGAGCTGAGCTGATCGAATGTTCCAGCACCTTCCTGTCGGGGTCTCCACACACGACTACTCCCTACACGACTGGATGGGATCGAGCACTGCTCCAGCGCACCGAACCAAGAGTAGAAGGTCCAGGTTCACTGCTCCGGTGGTGTTGGTGAACCGGGGGACAGGGTTGATTACTCATTTGGGGACAGAGGCTCTGGAGTCCGAATGGTCTCCACGTGACAGGCTACCGCCGCTCCACTCATAGGCAAAGCATTCCTCCAACAAGCCATGAACTTGGATCGATGCTCATCTACTGGAACTGACTCTACTGAACCATACTGAACCTTTCCATCCAAGAAGCATCAAGAACCCATCCTCCATGTCCCATCGTCTACCTGCCTGTTCATGCCAGAAACCGATATGATTCTATCAATTCTATCCCCTTTGCCAAACGGAACACACCGACACCCCGCTGGGCTTCTCCCCCCTGCGCTTCCGGGCAGCGCCGCGAGGGCCTGTCGGGCCAGTGGGGCCTGGACGGACGCGGAGGAGGTCGGAGGAGATTCGGAGCGCTCTTGCTACTGATGGCAATGCCAGGAGCTAGTAGCGATGGCCTCCACCCTAGATGGCGATAGCCTCCAAGCTACTAGCTTCTTAGGAGCAAGAGTTCATCGAAGCACAGGAAGGTTTCGGACAACTGAAATAAGGAACCCAAGGTTTCAAAAGGTTTCAAGTTTTGCTCTGAGTGCTCTGAGGTCTCTGAGGGTCTTGGTGACCACAAGTTGGAACTATGCCTGTATCCGCAAAGCGGAAGATGAGGTTTTCTCCATGCAAAATCAGTTTGACCATGTTGGAAACCAGCACTTAGTCTTCACTTGCGAACAAGGACGAAAACCAACATGAACCCTGAGAATGGCACCCTGAAATACGATGTTCCCCCTACAAACCAGTGATTTTCTTCAGCGGGGTAAGCTTTCTGGATCCGCCCTGAAAAAGAAGCTGGCCAGCTTCTTCAGAGTACCCAAAGAAGCGGGTGTGCGTTTGTCATCAGCCGTGAGCCGTTGGTCATCAGATCGACATGGCAAACCCATTTCTGGTCCTAACCATTCTGTGGTCCTAACTCAGTTGAAGGATCGTCAAGGCCGGGACAGCGTGACCGACTTGGAGCTTCCATCGGGTGTGGAGCGAACCACATGACGCAAACTCAGTTCGTCGCCATCAGAGTTAGTTCTCCAGAAATCATTATATAGGGGATCCTGGAAGAGTTGAGGATGGAACCTTGCGTGGATGGAACTCACTGAAAGAATGTATTCTGCCACCGGGTTCTTCTTTTTGGCAAATGCCTCTCTATAAATCATTCACCTGACCTGGGCCCAGTTCTGGTGTATCTCCACTTGTAAGGCATTGCCTTAGGGCCTTGGCGGAGTTGCCTTGGAACCATGCCCCACCATCGTGGAACGCCATCGTCCGGAGCACATGGAGTGGACGGTCGAGGTCAAACTGGAGCTTCAAACGATCTCAACATGTTACTATACCTGGACCTTCATGTCGGGGTGCTCAATGGAGAGCCCCTGAGTAGTGTGTGTAACGGTAGTCTATTGGAGCCCCCTTTGAAGGTGCTGGTATAGTTAAAAGCAAGCCAAAAAGGTGAGGAAACACATTTGGAACTAACATGCTGACGTGGAATGGTCTTCCGAAGACCAAACAGGGGGTGCCATATGGTGCCATCCATTTCCAGTTCTGTAGTTCCATGATGTTATAGAGAATATGCATACTTGGACCATTACCTCTTGGACCGACCTTCTTGGACCTCCACCGGTCCCGCGGGTCCCTGAGGTGCCACGCCAGAAGGCCTCAGATCGATGCGGGGCCAAACGCTTGGACCAGTGACCCAGATCGGTCGGTGGTTGTGGTTGAAACGAAGGGAAACGAAGCAAGCAAAGCCGCAAACCGAGAAAGTTCCTGCCGCTGAAAAGCAGGTGAAGATCGGTCTCTTGTTGAAAAGCAAGTCTGGGGTGATTACAAGATAATTGAACATGAATGTCACACTTTCACACGCCCGCAATCGCTCACAAACCGCATCTGAAGCGCCAACCATCACCCCCAAAACTGGGCACCCCTCACCGTCCATTAGTGCCTGGGCGAGATCAGATTCACAGTGAGTCCGGTGTGGGGGGGGGGGGTTGGGGTGTCACAGAACATGGGAACATGGCATCTGATGGTCAGGTTGTGTCTAGGCATGTCTAGGCATCGAACCGAACCAACGGGATGGTCCACATGTCGCTACTCCCTGGTTCTTCGGAACTCACCCCATGGGACTCACAATTCTTTGGAATTGATCTACATCTGTCAAGAGTCTGGACAGCATCCAGACCTATAGGTGTTCCGCCAAAGGGAATTGCTGCAAATCGCCCCTTGATGAAAAACTGGATTGGGAAACGACCCAAGCGGTTGCTTGGGAGTACTACAGGAGACACCGCGCGATGCAGAAGAGAACATAGATGCTGGAAAAGAAGCATGATATCGCAAGAATACAGGCCCGAATGGATTCCAAAATAAACACCATACACTCCCACTGGCATGGAATTCAAAAATGCTCAACACATGAGCTTTGTGTGTCAAGTTTGAACACCATTTTGGGAGAAAAAGGAACTCTTCCAGCCGTTGGTGAGGTGGCGTGAGGATTGGCAGAGATTACACCGTTCATCGCAGAAAGTTCGCCCTTTGTCCAGGTCCATGTAGCTGATTGGGGTGGTCTCGGATCAGCTGCTCCCTTCGCGCGACGTGCGAAACGGAGCAAGCTGCAAGCTGCACAGAAATGAGAAGATTCAGTGACTACCACGCGGGCAGCGAAAACCAAACGGGTGTCTTAGTATGTGGAGATTTCATGACCCCACACCGGAGCAGAGAACATGTGAAAACAACATGGAAAAAAGATGGAAAAAGTCACATGATGTCACCAAGTGGCCCACCTTTCGTTCGTTGCTTCGACACCCAGTCTTCAAGAACTGTCATGCAAAACGGTCAGGCAAAACACTTGAATCGAGGCCTCCAGCCGCGCCCTCTTTTGCGAGGTTACAGTACCAGACCGTGGAGAGTCCAGCTCGTCGAACTCGCTTCTCGACATTCTTCCAACCCCAAACATCATGGCTCACTTCGTGTCCACCACGCGAGCCACACACCGGCGCTGGCTCGTCACACCGTCGACACGGAAAAAACCCTGGACTCTCAGAACCTGAAAGGCGTGCCAGAGAGACCCGGCGCAAGAGCTTCCCTTTTCGAAGTCGCCCAGGAGCAAGGAACATATAGATTCATTCACTCGATTCTGGGTGAATTATATACAGTGCAATAAATCGTGGGAAGTGGCTTGTGTCATTTAATGTTGAAAGTTGGTCTGGTGGCATCGTTGCTCTGTCGCGCAGCTTCTTCTCACGGTGTTCCGTCTACGCTTTGGGCGGCCGAAGCTGTGCAGGTCCACGACAGTGCCGTGTCGACATGGCGTTCGCCGGAGTGAAGGTGCCAACGTTCTGTGAGCAGCAGTTGCTGGTGGTCTACGGTGTCACCGCTGCCATACCATACCCTACCCTACCGTTGGCCGTTGAGGAAAGTGTTTGGAGGACTACGGTGGTCTTGGACGGAGAGATGAGTGTGTCAGCCTGTGTCAGGAGGTCTATGGTGGACACGGCGTACAAACGTGACTTTGCAAGTATATGACGTATGACGATTGCTGCACAAGTGCGAGGCTTCGGGAGGTGGAAGGTTTGCATACATGTGTGCATCACTGTGCCATTCGGATTGAAGTTTTCCCTGGTGGTCTCTTGAATGTTGAATTGCGCCGTGGTACCGGCATTGGCTCGGGGTTTGCCTCAGAGCTATGTCCACAGGTCTGCTGCACCCCGCCCATCGACCAGGTGTTGGGGACGGTCGTGAGGAGACGGTGGATCCATCGCACCAGGCGCAGCGGAGCCGATCTGCGACGGACGGACGGAGTCCTACTTGGTGGTGGCCCTTTTTGGCACGGCATCTGAGCAAGTTTGGCACAGCACGAGCTCCACACAGCATGGACATAGCAGAATTCACGAATAGAGTCGTACTACAGTAGAAGAGCTATATAATTCTTTCGAGTGTTCAAGTGTCCCACGGTCGAGTGTCACAAAGTCGGAGATATTCATGGCTCATTTGTGAACAGGTTCATGGCCTTCATAGCTCGGTCTTCCCACGGTTGAAGAGATCTTGAACGTCTTTAGAAAATCCTCCAATGCCCGCGCAGTCACTACTTCCATTGGGCCCGGCAAGCACGACAGCTTGCCGTTTCACTTTGGATACAGGTTCAAATGTCCAGCTAGGTAGAACCATCTGAAAGAATGTAGCCAAACCAACAAACAACACGAATTGGATGATCATCATAAACCCGGGGCCTTCTTTAAACAAGAAGCTCTGAGAAGAACGTTTGACCATCTTGGTCATCTTGGATCCTTTCGGCCAGAGATTTGGCCGCGGATCGGGCGTTCGATGCGTCATGAATACCAATGCAAGACTCTCGAGCTGGAAATGGGACGAATTGAAGGTTATACCATCAAACCTTCCGTCTGTTCGTGTTTGGGAAAACGAACAATCCCCACAAAAAGGCATGTCACAACATGTTGAAGGTTATCCACTGACTGATCTTCCGCGGTCACTGGTAAGTTGATGTTGATGAAATGCTGATGGCATGAAGCCCAAAGCAGCTGTTGTAGTCATTTGACCAGGGTTTTGGACCAAGTTCGAGGTGTTCCAGGTGATGGGGCAGGGATTCAGGAAGTCGAAAGTCAACTGGTTTATGCTAGGGTCAAAATCATTACAACCAGGAAAATTAACATGGAACCTGAAAACCACATAAACCACTAGGTAGTAGAGGAGAATAGTCTTCCAAAGGTTCATTTTCAGGTTTCCATGTCAATCTTCCCGGGTGTAGGTTTAAATTATATAGTTGTTTTGCACTTGGGTAAAAATTGAGCATGTGCCAATCAAAGAAACTCAAAGCCATGAAGTGAGGAGGGAAGCATTGCATCAACCTGTTTCTATGAAGTGATGAAGTTTAGTTTTCCAATAGTTTGGAATGGTAACCCCAACTCAACCACCAAACAAAGGTCATTGATTTCTTCAGCCTATATAGACATAAAGGGTCCCAGGGTCCCTGTGTTTCTTGTGTCGTGACAAGGCCTTATCAAGTCGCACCACGCCAAACTATGTATTGATCAAGTCGCAGCGCGATGGAACCGGCCTTGAGCCGAGACTCCGAGCGTTCACGTGGAACGTGGAGAACTGAGCGGCGACGGAAAAGGATCCCAGAGCGACGGTGCGCGAGTATCAGGTGAAGTCACCCGACGGTGTACAGAGTATCTTTGATCGATGGAAAATTCGATGTCTCTGAAAGATATTTGGGGTCAAGGTCCTCAAAAGGCGAACTGTGTTTTCTTGAAATAGCTTATTGTGGTGGTTATGGTCCCCAGCCAGCCCCCAGCAGCAGCAGCAGCATTTGCAACCGCCACTTAAGCAACTACTGTGTACGTGGCCACATAAAACCCAACCCTGAGGAACTCGCCGCTAACCCTCATGACAGGTGTCAATCCTTCCAAAGATAGAATTCAGAGGATGCACAGTGCAACCTTTTGAAGCTTGGCTGGCTGATGTCTTCCAAGCAGCCACATAAGAAGCCACCTCAAGCCATCGCAAGAACACCTTCCAAGCGAAACATCCCATGACAGCCACGTGGCCAGTGGAATGAGACCCAAAGTAACCGATCTGGCTTGATTGAATCCCAAACTTAAGAAACACAATGACAGTGACATGAAGTTCTACCTCTCCACTTGTCGAAAACGTTTTTCGACGGCACTTGAACTCCTCAGTTTGGTCTATAGAAGGTGGACGTGCAAAATTTAAAATGAGTTCCTCCGAGGGTTCACACCAAAAGGACACCGAGACAGGACAGCGAGGACACCGAGACAGTGTCTTCTCCCAAAGGTGCTCGGTGTGAGTTCAGAGCCCAAAGAAATGTTAGACACCGAGCCCAGCGAAGAGAAAGCCACCAGGTACTAGTTTAAGCCAAAGAAAAGGATTCAGTGATTGTAAGCCTCTGTCGTAAAGCCTCAAAACAAAAAACCCTCTCTTTTCCTCTTGCGCTAGCCTAAAGTGGAGCGGCAGTAACCCGCACCCCCCCTTGTTGGATCCTTCCCCGTCACCCTTGTTTGGTCTGAATCGGATCTGCACCGATTCGGAGGAAAAACTTCCCCGAACGACGCGCCCGATGCGCGGAACGGCGGAACTCCACGGAGGTGCCCATTGGTCGAAACACGGCTTTCGGTCGGTCGTGTGGCTCTCTCCCCCTGCTCCGTTTTCGTGTCTGGCACGGTCGCAGGAAACGTGACCGGACGGTCGCTAATTACTGGATGATCGGAAAAACGAGCAAAGTTGAACACCCCAAGAACCAACGACCAACCCAACCCCTGTCATTCGTTGAGGGCTGGCCCTGTCACAGGTCTTCAGTGCACTGGAATGATCTGTCGCAAGGGGATGAGGACGGTGACTCACCGGGCTTTTGTCCCGCTGATCGCCCGCGGAAGCTGAGCCACCTCCGTAGAGCCACCCCCCTTCACAAGGGGGTGGTATAGGCGCGCCTTTAAAAAACGTTAAGCGCCTTCCAACTGCGAACATGCGACAGCTTGGGTTGATTTCGATGTGTCAAGGACTCAAGAGAAAACAGCTGCTGACCCCCATCAATATATCTATATATATACATATATTTATATATATATGCATGCATAATCCCGAGTATCTATTTAAAACGGACCCCTATGAGAAAAACGTCATGTCGGAAGCCCCTAAGTACGGTTTACTTTTGGTTTAAATTACCGCCCTTTCAAGCCGCCACTAAACTACCAACATTGCTGACTTTGGAGGAGTTTTTTTTAATTAGGTTCCAAAAACAACCGTAACTGCCCACATCTGTCCGCCCTGTCTATCCACCATGACACGCCGCGCTACACCAGGAGGCTTTCCTTCCCCCAATGGCACGGACTCACGCAAACGCACTTGCCACCGAGGTCATGCAACACCGCATGGCACAGCGACATCACCTTTCGAAAGCTTTAGCTGTTAGTCTACTGAAGAATAACTATTCTAATGAAGGTTTTTGCAGGGGAAAAGGAAAACCCTTCGATCTGGAGCTTTTTTTGCATTTTTGATACGAGTTTAATAAAGGATTTTATATAAAATTTTACTGATTTACTTTTTGGTTTTGAAGCTCTTCCCAGGTGACCCTATTTTGGACCCCCCCATTTCAGGGACCCCCTATTAGAAAAAATGCGACCGAGGTTTCCTTATTAGGGGCGGGGGGGCGTGTTTTTTAATAGGTGGACCGGATTACTAAGACAGAAAAAAATCCTAGCAACCATCTGACGAACCAGAATGCCATGAACAGCTCCTCAATCCATTAGAGTGGAGATTCCTTTTTCTTTTTGGAGCAAGGACTCCTCGTCTTCAGAGTTGCTGCATTTCCCAAGAAGCCGCCGACCAAAAAAATAGAAAAATACTGTTTTTCTTGTAGGCGCGACCATATGCGACCATACGGCGCACAAAAAGAAGCGGACAAAAAGGTCGGTCAGTTCGATGCCAATGTATCTCCAAAACCCACGGCTTCTCTTCGACCCTGTTTTGCATGGGTTAACCGGTACTCCCATGGCTTTTGTCGCCACCCGGGTCGACCAGGTTCGCTTCCACTCAGTCCACTCGCTCTCTGCGGTTGGGATGGGCCGGTTGGATGCATCCCAGGTGTGTCCCATGCCAAATCCAAGCTAGAACGGTAGCTGCATGTTGGCCGCGTGCAGCATGAACTCAGACGTTCACCCCAGCAAGCCGGTCACCCTTTTCCTGAGCTGAGCTTGGAGGTTTCAGCTTGGGGGAGCTTCGAGTCCCCTTTTGGTACTTCCAGGATTTTTTGGGGTAACTACCAGGTTTGGTCAAAGAAAAAAGAAAAAAACTGTTTGTGGAAGCATTCCGACTGTTTGTGTGCTTCACCTGATGGAAGCAAGCTCTACAAGCGTGTTTGAAGGAGAAGGGGTTGACGATCCGCCTTCGCTTCGTCCGGTGCTCGTTGGATCCACCCCGACTCTGGAGAAGAAGACAAGCAAAGCAAAGGTTGATCGAAGCAAAATGAAGAGGACATATACTAGCCGATCGTTCAGTATACTTGTGTGTTTCTCTTCTCTGTCTTTTTGCCAAAAAATGGTCCTGTTCCTTGTTTAGTGGTGTCTCCAATCCTTCAAAACACTGTGTAGGTGAGGCACCCATTTAGCCAGGGTAGCTGGTCTCTCTACCGGCTTCTGGTTTCGATAGTCTCCGTTTCGATGAGAGCAATGCCCAAGAACTAAAGCACCACAACCAACCTCAAGCCACCTACATGTTCTTGGATTTGCTTTCTTCGGATGCCATTGTTTGAGCATAATTGCAAACATATAAACAACGGATATATGGAGATAGATATGGTAGAAAGATCTTATGATCAATATGAGCCTAATTGCTAGTATGATCAAAAAGTTGAGAGTGTGAGTATATATTATATGTTATAAATAAATATATGTCCATGTGATCTTTCTAGGAGATGGTCGCAGCCAAGAATTACGGATAGATTTCAGAGTCACGCTCAATAACTGATCAAACAAAGTCACGCTGCAGTGGATCAAAGACAAACTGTAGACTGTAGACATCATCAGCCAACTTCTCCCCCAAAAGTGATCGAAGAACGCTGGAATAAACGGAAGCTGTGTCCAAATGTTCTTACATTTGGTACATACAGAGATGCAAACATTGACGACCAAGCATCTTTTGCATCCGGGCATAAGACGTGGCACAGTGTGCCAAACCCTTCTTCGCGTGCGAGCGATGCTCCATGCTCTGCACTGGTGACCTGGTTTGGAAAGCAAATTGGGGGAGAGTCACCCTGCCGCACATATCCGCTACCAGCAGTGTTTTTTTGGGGGGAGGTGGAAGGCTTGCCGTCCTGTGGATTGGGTGCGCGTTTGTTGTGGTAGGTACGAATGTAACCTTGGACTCTGCCCCCACACCACTCAATGATGATGGTTTCAACCAGTTTGGAGCCAGCACCCAGGATTTGAAGAGGCTACTGCCATGCCCTGCGACAATATGCTAGTTGCTACTCCCAACTATAGATTCAAAAGCTGTCCTGCTTGCTAGCTGGTCGAATAAACACCTGTCGAGCGTGTCGAGTGTCTTGCCAAGAGAACAAATTGTACTCTAGTCACATGACTGTAGCTGCTTGCTATCACAGTGGTTCAGTACTTGCGGGATACGCATCAGCAATCATAGTGAAATACCGTTAGACACCAAGAATCTCTGCATTCTTGGCCTTGGAAGATCCAGCTTGACCGCCGAGGTGCGCCGAAGTACTCATGACTCCCTTGCTCGTACACCGGTAGACCTTCCTGCCCTCAAACACGTGCATGGTTGGCACGCGTTTCTCGACTCTACCCCCCTTCTTACCGGTCAAAGTGGAGATCCTTCAGACTCGAAAGTCTTCACGCTCACGATCGCGACCGCCACTTGGAAAACGCCACACCGAAAACCGTTCACACCGAACACCGGGCGTTCGGTTTCCGCCGTCTTCGGGATCTTTGTCCGGATCGTTCCGGGTCGCATGGGGTCCTCTTCCACTGCCCATTGTTCCTCCTTGGTGATCTGGAAGGGCACCTGCGACCGGACGACCACCGCCGGCACCGCGAAAAAAACGTTCATTTAGCAGGACAGAGCATCCAAGAGCCGGATGCTAAAGTGATCACAGTAAGTGATATGTCCGGACAGAGCATCCAAGAGCAGGACAGAGCATCCAAGAGCTGTGCACCAGTGATCAATAAGTGATATTTCATGATATGTCCGTTCTTTGCACATGGTGTACGTATGATTTCTCTGTGGAGTCCCATCCATCAGGTTGACAACGATTGCCATCGCGGTTGGAGGACCCAATACGATCAATCAGTAGAAACCCATCACACCAACTGGCACCCTCGACAACCCTCAAGAGAATGGTCGGACTCCAGGTACTGTGGAAGACAACCCTTCCGAAACATCGGTGTTTGACCACAGTACCTCCTGGTCAAACACCGTTTGTGTTTTGAAGTGCAACAACACCGCACCGATTCGGAGCGATTCCTATCTTTGGGCTCAGACAGGTGCTCCGTCGACGCGACGAGTGGGTTAAGACAACAGGTACGTGCTCCAGAAATGGTTGCGTGCGTGCTTGGTACCTGTTTCTGCGACCCAATGGATCCGATCGGCCTGAAATTGACCCGGGTTTCTATGGTGTTAATCTTGGGAACCACTGCTTTACCAGCTATAGTGGTAACTAGATCTACTGGATCCCACATATATCCCATGCGCACCTTCAAGCCCTGCACCTTGTGGATTCGCATGTGAACCGGGGCTGATCGGCAGCGGCGGCCATGTACCGGACTCGTTGAGACTTCATCTTCCTTAGTGCCGAAGTCTTGCCCCGCCCCCACCGCTGCGAGCAGGACATGTTCGAGATGGCCATTGGTCACGTCACACCGAATCCGAAGAGTTCATGCTCAAAGCTTTCCAGGAAAACACGGCCAGCCCTTTATGAAACGAACAGTGCCACCCTGAACTACCCCCACTGAGTCCGTTCGTCGAACTACCAGTCCGTTGTCCTCGGTCGCAGCCGTGCGCAGATGATCGCAATGATCAGTGAAGATATGATCTAGTTGTCCCTGCGGCAGTCGTAGTCGTAGCGGTGTTAGTCGTAGTGGTAGTGGCAATGGTGGAGTGGTAGTGGTAGTGTGGTGGTAGTGGTAGCCCACTAGTGTAGTGTGGTGGTGGTAATGATAGATTGGTAGTGGTAGTGGTAGTAGTGTGGTAGGTGTGGAGTGGTAGTCACAAAATGCTGCCTGCATGCGCCTGCCAGGAAATCTGCACTTCCAGGCTCACAAAGCGCTGTGCTTGCCACGACATCTACACATCAAGGTTCACAGCGCGCAGCCCTGCCAGGGTGCTTCGCAGCAAAAGCAGTTCCAGAGACAACATCCAGATGCCAAAGCGCAGCTTCGCTAGACAGGTCCCCCCAAATTTTCGAAACACAAGCATAATTACAAGCGAGATATGATCTTCGAAGTGCATGTTTGACTGCGCAGGCTCGCAGAAAGTCTCTGACGGAAGCGTGGGGTGCTTTCGTTGTGGTGCACGTTTTCGGACTTGGTGGTCACGCAAAAGCCTGGCAGGCGCAAAGAAAACCCTCAGGGGTGGGTCGCAGTGGGTCGGAGGTGGTGTTTCTTTCGGCGCAGCGCAGTGTGGGAAACCCAGCGAAATGAGCGAAACAATGTCACCCCAACCAATTGTGGTCGAGTTGCGGACATCACGGAATTCTTTTCGGATGGCAATTCCTGGGACTCTTCCAGCCAAGTATTGACAGACACGGGCGACTTTTCCGCCTCTGGAACGACTCTTGAGAAGTTCACAGTAGCACTCGTGGAACTCCTGGTACTCGCTACGCTCCCCATGGGTGGCGCCACAGATCTTGCGGACAGGACTGTGCACTTTTGTGCACTTGAGCCTGCCTCGTCTGCCAGTGTGCCGGCACGCGTCACCCCGCCAGCCCACCGCCAGCGGTTTGGGGAGGTCAGGAGGCCAAGTCGGAGCGAAAGTCTTCCGTCTTTGACCATCCAAAGAGAAATACCAAGCTATACCAAGCTCCAAGAGCGGCTCACAGTGAACAGAGCAAAGGGGAGAAGGTGTCCATCGGCACATGATCTTAACACCAACACCTGGTAACACCATATGAAGAAACCTATCCCTGATTATCCCTGTAATTATCTTTCCGACTCGGAAGAGTGATTGCTACCTTCAATCGCTATGCCAAGCACTCAGCTCCAACTACAGCAATGGAGTTTGCTACCGTTCTTTTGATTCTTTTGAACAAATGGTGATGGCCTAGCAGCAGTACCAGGTCTATCCAATCACGGTCTAAGCCCAAAAGCGTCCAGGTTCAAGAAAAGTTCCGCAAATATGCCAGGAGAGTGCGGGCGCTTTCACTCTCCTCCAACCTACGGAGCTGGTCCGCTCTTCGCGAAAAGAAAGCACGCACCCTCTTTCCAGCCTTTGGGCCATGGTAGATGATGTCTAAGACACCCATCCAAAGCCGGTCTTCTACAACAACGAGTTACAAGAAGGTCAACAAGTCTCCCCTCCAACAGAAGAGACTGCAGAACCCTGCGCTCTGTGTGTTGACCCAAATCTAATCTTTCCATTGGACCTTCCCTTCCAGCCTTTCCAGGGCCCGAACAATACTGCTTCCCACGCTTGGGTGGCAGTGGCTCGTAAAGCTTCGGATTGCTCCTCAACATCACAATGGATGCATGTGCGCTGGACAAGGCCTTTTTTCACGACTTATAAAGGAAATAACACCTCCTCAGAAGGTAGTTGGACCCCACTGGCACCCGCCCCAACCACCAAACCCGCGAGGATGGTGCTGGACCTCGGGTATATAAAGGACATATACTGTGTAACTCAAATCAGGAGACCCGCACCACAGAACAGCTGGGAGGTTCGGGAGTCCTCACCAGTTGACCAGTCGGCGGCCCATCCATTGAAGTCCTCACCAACACTTTCTCCAACAAACACGGAGTGTAGTTCCACTTCCGGGTATAGTACCATCCCCAAAGAAGTTGTCACACCGCTCACACTCCTTTCTTTGCATTTGACTTCGGGCCTCCTCGCATGCCTAGCCACTCGAGGCCCAGCCTTTTCAGCTCAACCCACAACGAGCAATGTGCCCGCCACTCCCCCACAACGAGCCACCACCAACCGCCAAGGGTTTCACTGGGACGAACAACCACCAAGCGGGATGAGTCGATGTGAGCATCTTCCCAAACAGGAGCTGTTTGTGAAGAGGGAGGAGTCGTGACCGAACATCCGATTGAAAAGGACGGTCACTTTGAAGGTATCAAAAACACATCTCCTGTCAAAAGTGACAGGAGACCCAATAGTGTAACAACATATCACTATGCATCAGTACTTCGTAGGTTGTCTTCTTCAGCTTCCTGAGCTTTCAACTCCCGAAAAATCAAAACTATACAAATAGAAGCATCTTTAACCTACATGACACGTTCATGCTGACAAAATAATGCGAATGCTGGAAAAGCTACTGAGTTACAAAAGCAATACCAGCATCACTGTTGCAATCATAGGAACAGCACCCTCATGGATCTTGGTTCTCTATCACAAGTGGAGCTTTGACAGCAATGTGCGGCTCTGTTGAGCAGTGTCATGTTCACTGCGCGATACATCTGATGCTAGTTTGTTCACCCTCTTCAAATGCCCTCCCATTGTGTGCGTTTCCAGCGCCTGCAGAAAGCATGCCTTCTTGGAGGTCTTTGATTCTTGGAGGACTCGCCCATGTTCTTTCACTTATTGGGTTCTTAAACGCTGCCAGTGACATCTGCCCATCCTGAGCTCATCGTCGAAGGCTTTCAGCTGTTGAGTGAAGCCTTCATTGGGGCATGCCTGGCAGGGCGAAGCAAAACTATGCATTGCGCCGAAGCGACGCTCTGGACCTGACCTGGATCAACTGACCTCGATGTGGTGGAGGCTCCTCTTGGTGGCCGGGTTGCCAATCTGCTCATGCGCTCGTTCGAAAACAACAGGGCCTGCTCCGTTCGCTTGGGGGCACGAGTTCCAAGTTGGCCCACTCAGTGCTTGGGAGTGCGATTGGACTGGTGTCTTGCGGAGTCTTGGAGTGCTTCGCTTGCGGTGTGGAGTCTGTCTGTTTGACACTTTTAGTCTTTGCCCCACTTGTGAGATTCCTTGGATGATCGTGGGTAGGGGCTTAGTTCTATAGGAGAATCATCCAGGTGTTTCGACTAGGTCTGCCGCTCTTGAGAGCCTCCACTTCCTTCAAGTATTCTCAAATTCTCGTGATCCTTCCGCAGAATTGGGCTTCAGAATCGAGGCGGACTCGACCAAGGACATCCAAAGGACATCCGCAGAATGGCTCCATGATGCTCCATGTGTTCGGAATCACATAGCCATGCTACGAATGACATCGTCTGCTACGCTTCATGCTGCCTCCGGTCTCATGTGTGTCTCCGGTCTCTAACCCCACCGGGCGCCCGGTGGGTCGGAAGAACTTGGATCCCGGATGGCGCGCAGAGAGTTCCGCATCGGTTCGGAGGTTTGCAGGACATCGGTGGGAGGAGAGGGAAGGTGGGTGTTTCGTCTATGCGACCTGGAAAACAAGAGCTCACATAGTTAAGGTTCTGATAGGGACAGACCTTGGCCACCACACCCTACCTTCACCACCTGAGGATGTGGGATAGGATCCCTAGACGATCTTTCCTTGGCTGTATGACATCTTTGGCTTCAGCATCAAGACCGACGCATTGATGATTCTTCCTTCTTCTGCTTAGCTGATCAGTTGAGAGACTTTTGGGGGGACATAGTGATGGACTTGTGACCATGATACGTGCAACGATCGTCTCCCTATGTGATCTATGTGTCATTATCGTAGGAATAAAAAATGTATGTACAGTAGACGTGTCTTTTCATCTTGATCTGCCTTCATGGGATTTCATGGGAGTCAATCATCTCCTCACAGTTTGAGCAACCACTCTGACCTACACACCGCAGCAACTTCGCCAAGTCCCGTTCGCAAGTTCACCAGCTTCTGCATGAGTCTGCCAAGTCTCGTTCCTGCTCGTTCTCAGTCCCTCCCACAACGGACTTGCTGGACGCCCCGCACGCTCTGCTCCCGCTCCCGCCTGGGATCGTGCATCCTTGCAAATCGCATAGGCCTCGTCGAAGCTCTTCCTCGCCGCGAGAGAAGCCAGAGAAGCCAGCGGATCCGAGACGCGGTGGCTGATTCCGAAAGCAGCCGGGTCCGGCGGTTGATCAAGTGGAATGGAGGTGGGAAAGTTGGAGATGCGAGGCTTGAATTAAAACATATGGGGCGAGGTTCCGTGGTGAGGTTCCCATTCTCATCAAAGCTCTACTCGGACCAGGTCGGCAGTTTCTCCCAGGGTCACTTTTGGTTCCTTGGAAATGAATATGGAACCCCAAGCTTACCACGGGGTTAACACCAAATACATGGTCGTTTCACCATGGGTCCATGCTCAGGTCCCACGTGACTTGGGGGAGTAATTGCACGATGATACTCACATGGAACCTGGTGACCACAAGGTTGTTATATAGTTCCATGTGTTTTTTTGCGGGAGTGCCCGATGGTCACTCTGATCCTCTAAGGCCCCTTGCAGATCAGAAGCGATTTTTTCGGCCCAAACCCTTGGGACCGGCCCGGGGAATCTGTGATCTGCGATCGGCATGGAGTGCGGTTGGTGTCAGGAGCATGTTTGCCCCAAATCATATGAACTCAGTCAAAAGCACGTGGCAACAGAAGAGATTCAGAGTGGCATTCACCTCGGCCAAACCCTCCACATCGCCGATCGCGTGAACCCTCGTTCACCATTCCCACGTTCACCATGCCCGAAGAATTTCGTGACCATGAGCCACATTAACAGACCAACAAAACAGAACATCCCTATACCAGCACCTTCATGTCGGGGTCATCAATGGAAGCCCCAGCCCACCACTAAGGGACCTCCAGACAGGACACCCCTTGAAGGTCCAGGTAGCCCTTCTATGACTCCCACGGACGACCCCCAGGCGCTGAAGGTTGCACTGTCCACCCCACGCGCACGCCAAATCCAGCACTTCGCGCCGCAGGTGTCGGGTTTTGCGCAGCGAGGAATGCTTCTGACGATTTCGTCGGCACCGCCTGAGCATTTCTGCTTGGAAGGGCCGAAGAAGAGGATGTTTCTGTGGTCTCCAAGGCGAAACACCACCGCCTGACACAGAAGTTCATGGTTCCTCATTTTTGGGTGGATCCCTTTTGAATGGGTCGGTGGTGGATATGCAATCTCATTGTTTGGCTCCTCAGTCTGCAGAATCAAAAAGGAAACTGTAGACCTTGAAGTGGAGAGTTTTCCCAACCAAAACACGTGCAGACTGACCACTGTATAGAAACAAAAAGAACACCTGCACACAGAAAAATGAAAAAAAACAAATGGTCATCATTCCTCCCGTTCATTTCATCCATCTGGCGACATGGCACGGCCTGGTCGTCTCGTCTCGATCATTGGTTGGACGTGTCCAAACTGCGAACCAGTGCCTGGCGAATCTGGCAAAGGGCACGGACCCAAAAACCTCCCAGTGCGTGTGTTTCATGCTCAACCTGGAATTACTGTAGGGCCTTATAGCGTGTTTTCTTGCCGAGCCTCTCAAGTCACCTACTTGTTTCATCTTTCTTTACCCCAGCTGCAGCTGCATTTGATGAGGCATCCCTGCCAGTAGAGCAGTAGTGTTTTGAGCCAAAATCCATCCAAATCGCACCGAAATCCGTTCAAAGTTCAAAGAGCTGTGGGGCCAGGGGCCGAGTTCGGAATTGCTCGTGGGCTTCAAGGACCGACCGTGATTCTTCCACCTTCCAAACATGTCCCGCCCACTCCCGCGGGAGTTCTCTTGATCGATTGGGGCCATCTTCCGTCCCCAAGCTTCGGACGGGGACGGGGAAGGCATTGCGAACTGGCAAGAACTGGCATCAAAAATGGACACCTTTGGTCACCCATAGAGTCCGTGATCGATCACGCTCCGTGCGTCGCACGGCACACGGTCGTCTCCCTCGCCGGCCCGCAGTCCCGCGACCTCGTTCTCACCGAGCGCACCAGCTTCGACGCCTTTGGGCGACGCGACCTCTTTGGGCGACCAGTTGCTACAGCCATGTGGCCACAGCCAATGAAAGCCATGACAGCTGAGCTGTTCAGAGAAGCAGGGAGATGCACAGATCTTAAGGAGCTGCAATCTTGGAAGGCAAACTTTCCAATTTCAGTCACAGAGTCGGGAATCACCAGACTTGTCAAGGAGCTGCAGTGCTGGAAGGCGCCAATTCCGATGTGAGTCACCGAGCTAGGAATGGTGAGCCTGGTCAAAGATCTACAGCCCGCGAAGGCGAATCTTCCAATCCGGATGACAGACTTCGGAATCTTCAAGGTCGTCAAAGACTGGCAGCGGGAGAAGCTGTAGCGTCCAATCACTGTCATGGAGCTGGACAACGTCAGGCTTGTCAAAGAGGTGCAGCCTGCAAATGCATATAGATCAATCTCACGCACTGAATTAGGGATCCTCAAGCTTCTCAGAGATGTGCAGCATGAAAAGGCACTCTCTCGAATATGGGTCACAGAGTTCGGGATAGCTAGACTTGTCAAAGACTCGCAGCCTGAAAAAGCGCACGTGTGAATCTGTCGAACAGAACTAGGGATGGTCAAGGATTCCAAAGACGCGCAATTCTGAAAAGTAGAATCCTCAATTGTCGTCAGTGCATTGGACAGTGTCAGCCATATCAAAGAGCTGCAGTCCAAAAAGGCATACTTTCCAATCGAGATCACCGAATCCGGCATGACCACTCTTAGCAAGGATCTGCAGCCTCGGAAGGCAAAATCGCAAACAAACCGTGCAGTCTCCGGAACGCGCACGTCCTGCAGACCCATCTTTGCTGCACCGCCGGTGCAGCTGCACTCGACTGGTGGTTTCATGGTGAACAAGACCTCAGCAGTCGTTTCGACCGACGTGCGGTTCGCAAATGACGCGCTATATGGCAAAGAGGACAAATCAACCTGGAATGTCGGGGCGGTCATTTCACAACCTCATGCATGTGTATAACTGTGTATATTCACAACAAAAGGTATATGTAACATACAAACCAAATATGGGTTCATATATGATTGAATCATATTATACATGTCTATGTATACCCACTAATATGTAAAAAACAAATGTGTCGAAACCTCGTGACCACGTCAGGCAGCCATCTCACCAAGCGTTCGATGTTACCGTGGAGGGTTCCTACTCCGTGGAGATTCACCGACATGGTCGGAAGAGACGAACCATGTCAGACGACCAGTCGGCCTGCTGATGTTTCAATCCAACGTCCCTTGACCGGACATTTCGTCCAGGTGCCTTGTCCAGAATTACACTGGCATAGACCCCAGATAGCGGGTGTATATAGGCTTAAAGGACACGTCACGGACGGCTGTCACAGCAGCACGCAACATCAGACCAGTCCACCAATATGTGCGCAACAGCTATCAGCTGAATGCGCCCGCCTTGCCCAACACAGGCGTAACACTGCAAGATCGGCAAGCGGCAAGGACCAGCCAAAGCTGCACACGACGTGATGATCATTGCTGATCAACACGGTGTCACGCACACTATGACAGCATGTCACCCTGGCATGACATGATGTCGCCCCTGGCATCACGTGATGTCATCCCTGGCGTGACATGATGGCATTCGGGGCATGACGTCCCCTGGCATGACATGATGTCATCCGTGGAATGGCATAACGTGATGTCATTCCTGGCATGACATTGTGTCGTCCCTGGCATGACATGATGTCACCTGGCATCACCAGAAGCCATCCCCGGCATGACATGATGTCATCCCGGGCATGACATGATGTCACCTGGCATGACCTGATGTCACTCCTGCCATGACATGATGCCATCCCTCGCATGACATCATGTCATCCCTGGCATGACATGACGTCCATCCTGGCATGACATGATGTCATCCCTGGGCATGACATGATGTCATCCCTGGGCATGACATGATGTCATCCCTATATTCCCGAGTACCTTTTTAAAAAAATCCTCCCCAATTAAAAAAAACACGTCCGAAGCTCTAAATTCGGTCTAAATTTGGTTTTAAATTACCGCCCTTTCAAGCCGCTACTAAACTACCAACATGGTCGATTTTGGGGGTAGTTTCTTTTTTTCATTAGGTTCCAAAAACAACCGTAACTGCCCACATCTGTCCGCCCTCGGTATCCACCATGACACGCCGCGTTTACACCAGCAGGTTTTCCTTCCTCCAATGGCACGGACTCACGCAAACGCACTTGCCACCGAGGTCCTGCAAAACCGCATGGCACAGCGACATCACCTTTCGAAAGCTTTGGTTGTTAGTCTAATGAAGAGTCAGTATTCAAATCAAGGATAATCAAGGTTTTTGTAGGGGAAAAGGAAGATTCTTCAATCTGGAAGTTTCTTGAATTTTTGATACGAGTTTAATAAAGGATTTTGTATAATGTTTTTCTGGGATGGCTTTTTGGTCTTGAAGCTCTTCCCAGGTGACCCTATTTTGGACCCCCCCGATTTCAGAGACCCCCTATATTAAAAATGCGGCCGAGTTTCTCTTATTCGGGGGGGAGGGGGGGGCGTGTTTTTAATAGGTGGACAGGATTACCCCTGGCATGACATGATGTCATCCCTGGCATGACGCAAAACGAAACGCCAATCCAGAGCCAGCGCCTGCACCAGCACCAGCACGGCACCAGCACCGGCCAAACAAAACGCCGATTCAGCACCAGCACGGGAGCAGCGCCCGCAAAACGAAACACCGATCCAGAACCACACCATTGAGAAGTTGGAAACCTTTCAGCCTGCAGCTATCTTGGGAAAAAAAGGACCCGGATCGCTGGAAAAGCCACAGATCGCATGCGGCGAGCGAGTTCGAGTTCGAGGAGGAGCGCCGCACCTGCACCGAGGAGGAGCCTGAAATCCCAGCATTGATCAGCGTCTCGTCCTCATCATCCAATTTCCTGTTATCCATTGCAGCATGACCCGATTCCAACTCTGTACTGAAAAACCACAAGCAAGAATCCAAACAAACATAAGAGCCTGCATGGAAGAGAAAACATGTTTAGTGCATGTCTTGATCTTTCATTCCCCCAGTTCGCACCCAACAGGCTTCATTCCGCCAGTTTTCGAGAGAGCAAGATGTGTTCGCTCCTAAAGGCTGTTGCTTTCGGATTAAATGTGTAGATCTACACTGGATATCTCGTCGTTCGAATCCCAAACCTCGGACTGGCACTTCGGCACTGGCTTTCGTTTCCGGACGTGGAGCGGCGTGGAACTGCCCACCCGAGTGGAGAGACTGTGCGTTTTGGCATGCTCACCATCTAAACCCGGCGCTCTGGCACAAGACAGGTGAGTTCGGACGATGTGAGGCCGTCTACTGACTTTGCAAAGCAAAAACATGTAGTCCTCACCTGGTGGGGCATCGCGGCCTTCAAGGAGGATCAACAGAACTGATCAACTGATCTCTTCGTCTTCTGCGTGTTTGGCTCCCATCCACCCGGAACCGAGGTTGAAGGAGCCTTTCCTGTTCGACTATCCCAGGCCACCCCAGGTTGTCCGGGTCACTGAACCTCTGAATGTCCCCCACAAGCAGGTCGCTTTTCCTGCAGCGATCCAAGCTTCTGTCCCTCCAGAAGCACCTCCACCGTGCTCAATCTTTGGGTGATCTCATCTTTGAAGGGAAGCCATGCCTGCCATTCGATCAGGCATGCGTTTGCAGCCGTAGCAAAAACACGTTGGGCATGACCACGGCATGACCTCGTGCGGTGCAAACTGTGCACTTCCCGCACTTCACACATCTTGCCATCTCATCTTCGGATTGCATTGCATGTGGTGAAACATGTCGTCCAACATATTTGACGCTGACCAGTTGGACCAAACGACTGGAACGGACGACGCGACCGGGGACGCTGGGACGAACGTAGGTCATATGGACATCTTAGATGGTCTTGGGGGTCTATGCCATCTACTCTGAAACCACTGTCTGGGGGTGGAAACTATCCTGTCATGTCATCATATGTCATCCACACCTCAGTTTTTTGACATATATATATATATATTATAATGTATTATAAATGTCCTGATCTTCCAAGACCATTAGCGTACAATCCTTTGAAAAAAAAGAAAAACAATGGCTATTGGTTCAAAAACCATCAAATCCATGGTGGACCATGGTGGGCCAGGAAGCCTAGTTAATGTAGATTCTTGATAAATGAAACACCCCAAATGAAGAAGCTAAACAATCCATGTTAATTGGGGGGATTTAAAAAACCCCCTTCATAACAAGGGTCCGGGTTCGAAGCCAACCCTTCCCATTGGAGAAGCGCCCGGATTCTACCCCCCCCAAAAAAAAAATATAATTTTAAAAAAGTTACAATTACACGCTATGATTCATCAAATATCTGCGCAAGAAGCGACGCGAAAAACGGGCTCCAAACGCGCCCCCCAGTCCCCGACCGTCCGCCGGACGGTCCGACCACCCGAGGCCCGTTCCGACCCCGAAGTGTTGGACGTCCATCGGGATGGAAGGAAACGAGTCCAGGTACGTACTTCAACATCCAGCCCACCGATCCCAGGCCTTCAATTCTTCCTTCAACCTTTTCAGGGTCATCTCCGGTGTCGCTTCCAAAACGCAAACCTTGCCACTCATGAACTCCACCGTCACAGGAACTCTCGCCATGGCGAAACACCTCTCGCCGCCCCGGAAGTCGAGCGGCGCCGGCGAAAAGGAAAGGACTTCGGTGAACCACCCGACGGGTCAAACTCTTCGAGCCGCGACGTGAAGTTCGTGGAAAGGAAATGAAAGCGTTCGTGAGCGGTTCTGAAAACTTCGATATGACGCACTGAGTGGTTTTTCGAACAGGAAGGTTTTAATGGCTCAAATGGACTCAGTTGGTCATAGAAAAATGATCCATCCTTCTGCATAAGAACTGCTGGTCCTCCTTTGAGCCAACGGTCCGCGCCCAACAGGCTCAAAGTCAGAGGTGTGGAGTATTCCTCACCAGTCGTGGTAAAGAAATGTAAAGAATAAGGAGCCACTACATGTGTGGCCAAAACAAGCCACTGGTTGCTATCACGAAAATCGATGTGGGACCTGACCTTCTCAGAAGGTCTGGTTCATAATTGGTTTGGTCGCCTTGGTCGCCCTAGACCTCCACAAAATGTCTGGAACTCGAAGAACGCCCACTCGCTACGCTGCTCACTACACCCTGAGACCGAACGTCACCGGTCGGTCAGTGGCTGAGACCCCTCGTCAAGTCGACGAAAAGAAGGGTCGGAAATTGGGTGACCCGAGGTGAAACCCAAAGGCATCCAAAGGCATGGCACATACCCCTTTTCCATCCTTTTCCCCCTATAGATCTTCAGTCCAAAGATCATCCGACTTCCAACGGGCCTAGTGAAGCCTTCAAGAGGTCAAGGCCATGTGTTTTTTTCACCAACCCTAAACCCTCCAAAGAGGTCACCCAGTCGGGCGACAAGAGACCTGTTAGGGTTCAGCCTCCACACGAGTGCCTCCCAGTGTTCGGTGCTGGTAAAATTGGTACATATCCCCAACCATCCATGAAACTGGAACATAGATTGGCCTACATAATTGACCCTTAAAGCATGTTTACACCTCCAATTCATTGGCCAAAAGATGTCAGTCTGGATTTTCTCCCCCGAAGCCCTACAGTATGCGGACTCTCCAATCTCCGTCAAAGATTTTCCGATCGCTAAGCTCGTCACAACCCTGGAAGGCGAGCTTTCGTATCTCTGTCACGGTGTCAGGGATCGTCAAGCTTATCAAGGAAATGCAATCTGAGAAGGCGTACCCTCCAATCTCTTTCACAAAGTGGATGCTGCACGGTCCACGTGCATTCCTGAAAAGCAAGGCACGTCTTGGACTTGGACCGTGTCCGGGATGCAGACATTGAGCAACATGTTGGCAGGGCGCCAGAACCTCGAAGAATAGCCTCTCTTGCTGACAATTGCCCCCGGGTTGATCGTGAACAAGACCTCCGGCAGTAGTTGAGATGATAGAAAAAGAACAGCAAATAAACAAGAACAACAATGTGCAGGCATCACCATCATTGAGCGGGTTGAGTGAGTTTCCATAGGACCTATGAAGTGAAGAAAAGAACCTAATTGAGAAGAATTGCAGAACTCGAAGTCTGATGGAATGAGTTTGTTTAGACTACTAGGAGCAAGAAGGCTACTAGGGGCTCTTGGCCTTAGTACTAGGAGCAAGAAGGTACTCATTTAAGATTCTTAGGACTTTGCAGCGGGATGCAGCATCTTAGTAACCCTCAACGGAAATCTCGCCGCAAGCGAGCCGCGCGCCGTTCCTCATGTTCCGTCGGGGCCACCGAGCCGCGATCGCTTGGCAGGGCAATCAAAAGTTTGCGGCAAGCTGTTGCAGCCTGGGAAGGCACGGCCAGCTTGGCTTTCCAGAGAGGCTGGTAGCTGTAGTCTTGACAAGGAGGTGCAATCTATAAAGGCACACACTTCGATCAGAGTCATTGATCTCGGAATGACCAAGCTTGTCAAAGAGGTGCACTCTGCAAAGGCCTCCAGTTGAATCTTGATTACAGAGTCGGGGATCACCAAGGTTGTCAAGGATGTGCAACTCTGGAAGGAAGACTTTCCAATCACTGTCACAGAGTTGCCGACCGTTAAGCTTGTCAAGGAGGTACAACCTTGGAAAGCGTAATTTGGAATCTCTGTCACTGAATTTGTGATCGTCAAGCTTGTCGAGGAGGTGCAAGCTGAGAAGAGCAGACTTCCGAATCTCTGTCACGGAGTCAGGGATCGTCAAGCTTGTCAAGGAGGTGCAATCTGAGAAGGCGCAGGCTCCAATCTTTTTCACAGAGTTTGGGAGCGTCAAGCTTGTCAAGGAGGTGCACAATGCGAAGGCATACTCTCCAGTCTTTGTTACGGAGTCAAGGATCGTCAAGCTTGTCAAGGAGGTGCAACCTGAGAAGGCGCACGCTCCAATTTGTGTCAGTGGGGACAGGGAGTGGATTCCAGATCGAGATGCTTTTTCCGGAGATCATGCACATGTTGCAAGAAAATACTCATCCTCCATTTCGAAGCGATGCATGAATATTTTGGATGATACATGGTTACATGTATGTGTGTGAAAACTGATCAAAGAATATGCAAGCATAATCAATCCCCTGTGACTCTTGACTCCAAAAAATCTTTGTATCGCTAGGCCAAATCTTTGGCCTGGCAAATTCTCCACTCTCAGTTGGAGGAAAACAAGGTTGGACCTGAAATCGGAAACATCCGCTTCCTCTCCGGTTCTTCCTTTCCATCCAAGGCACCCATCGAAGGACCTGAAAGAACAATGTGAAACAGGCAGAAGGGCGGCTTTGGGAAAACGACATGTCTAAACGGCCCCGGAAATTTGATATCTCTGCAGGATTTCGATTCTTAGAATGGGGGTGGCCAAAAGTTCCGAATGCCATCACATTGTGCTTCGGTTCGAGCAGAGCTTGTCTGAGACAAGATCTAAGATTCACCATATTCCATGCATCTCAATCGCCGGCTTGTAGGTCAAAAAAGTTGTTTCATGGGATTTCTCATCACTCCTACCAAGAATGGATGTTGAAGAAAGAACCTCTGGTAGTATCACTTTTTAGTCCCACCTTCACGATCTCAAGACGGTCCCACCCCAGCTCGCTCCGTCGGGACATTTTCGGACCCGGCGGTTTCCCACACCGTACGCCGGCGTATGCCATTGCGTACGACTCGCAAGACGATGCATGTTCAGAAATTCTGGGCCAAAACGGACCCAGGTTGACCTCCACAAATCAAGAATGAACATCATCAGTGTGTTGGATGCAACTGTTGGATCGAACTCTTTGTGAAGACTGTCCGTTGATTGGGTCATGGCTGCCATAGACATCCTGAAGATCCGCGTACGTGAACCAAACGGATGCTCAAGGGGGGTCAACCGCAGTGCTTAGGGGTCTAGGTTTTGATCTGAACCGAAGGCGAACCAGCCACATGTTCAAGCTGGCGCCGCCTCACACAGAAATGACGGAAAATCATTATAGAGATGATATGAGATGATGAGAATCTCTATCCGGACTTTGCTTGCTTGGTGAGTAAGTATATATATTATTACATATAGATAATGCCCTTTCCAAAAATGAACACCTCACATCATCCCGCACGTAAACACCTGTAAGCATCAAAAACTGAACGACGCAGTGGATGTGGGACTATTGGCATCACTGCGAATTGCGAATCTGTGTGAGTTCTTGGAACTCTCTTCGTCGCTCGTGGCCTGCTTGTTGGCCATTTTGACTGTTGTTTCAGATTCGACTGGCCGCAAACTGGGTCTCGACAAGCTGTAGCACACGAGCAAGATCAGCAGGAGGCAGAAGGGTATCGCACAGAGCAGGCCCGAATCAGCAATAAGCAGGTAGTAGAAACTTCCCAGAAAAGCTGCCACCAGGGGAATGCAGAGCGGAAAGACGAGCATGGCCGCGCAAATGGAGGAGCCAAGTGCACGAGCCAAGCGTACGCCAACATGCAGGGCAAGGAATCTTGACAACCAAGATCCCGATAGCGCGACCAAGCTTATAGTCCCCCACTCTAAGAAGTGGCGCAGAATGACCACCACGTCGTCATTATCTTCTTTGACAATGCGTGGCTCAGTGATCATCCTACGAACACACTCTGAGAACCAAGGCAAGTTGGTTGCAGCAATCATGTAGAATGTATAGCCTCCACTGCTCTTGGAATCCCGACCCCTCAACCACTACTTATGGTCTCGTATCTTTTAACGGCTCTGAGAAGCACATTCGGCTCTGAGAAGCACATTTTAACGGTAAAGCATGGTAAAACTTATCTTCGCAGTCCAGCAGCGACGAGGGATGAAGTTGGACATGCTCCTCAAAATTGAACTTGACAAGCGTCGCTGGACGAGAGTATTGAACCTCGACAAATACTCTTCCCCCACATCGTCGGGTTGTCCATGCCACTCCTTTCTCCAAGAAAAGCAAATACACGCAGGTTTTAAGTTTAACTTTTAGATACTCTGAGTGTCCTACTACATTACTGGTAAAAAGGAACTCTTGAAGCTCTCCACTATTGGCCAAGCAAGACTCCCTGAGCTTCTGGTAGACTAACTTCCGGTCACAGGGTATCTCTTCGCCAGAGTCGGGGTGTCGGTGTTGGTTAGAACAACAATAGCAGAGCGTCTCTTGCATGTTGAACGTCAACAGCTGTTGCTGAACATGCTGCACATGTCGAGCCAAAGAAATCTCCCAAGCAAGCAAGGGCACGGCAACGCATACTGCCACCCCTGCTACCAGTGACCCGCCAATGACCACACGACCAAATGCAAAGGGCAGCAAGTCCATGACACCCCAAATGTTTGTGCCTATGGCAAAGAGGCTCAGCCAAAAGGCAGCTGAAATGCCAGCCCACCCCAAATATTCCACGAACAAGATCGCGCCTGCATGCGCTGGCATGACGATCAATGGTTTATGCTCATTGCTTGCTGTCAAGTAGGTGGCAATTTCGTATGAGCACCACAGCCTCTGAAAATAGCGTGGCGACCACAGTACCTCATCCGAGGATGGTTCAGAAACTTGAAGGAACAAATCAACAGAATTGCCAAAATAGAGAAGCCCAAGGCTAATCAACATAACAACTCTCATGTAAGACTCAATATCCACCGAGGTACAACAAGCCGTCTAGAATGATTTAGGAATGCAGCAAGTCCAAGAATGCCTTTGGCCTTCCGTTCTGCAAGCTCCGGACTTTGGGCAATGCATAGCTTGTCCAAGAAGACAAATGTAGGTGTCAGCAGCAAGCTGCAAAATCTTTGCCAAAAGCACAAGAACACAAGGTGAACACCATGGCAAATAACAACAGCTATGAGCGTCAGTTTCAGATTTAGCATGGGGTCTTCCGGAGACTCGACATACACTCGAACGATGCCCATCGCGATGCTTGCTATGCACATTGCAACCAGCGCTGCTCTTGAGTTATAAACAATGAGCATCGACATCAGCTTCAACCATCGAGAGGTTCTCCAGTCATGGCTGAGGAAATCGTCAAAGTACTCCATAGGCCGGCTCAACTCGTAATTTCCCGGATCGACATTGAACATGCCTTGGATTTGCGTAGCACAGCTTAGCACAATCACAATCATATTTTTGGATAGCAAAAACTCGGAAAGTCCTTCATAGATTCTCTGGGATGAAATTATCCAAAGTGGGCAAAAAAGACGCAACGTTCCCTGTAAACCACAAATTCTTAAGAGGTTCCGCATACAGGATGGAAAAAAAAACAAAAACACCATATTCTCACCTTTCCACTAAGATTCCAGCTTTCGGTGGTCGCCAGTGTTTTCCCCATCCACTGAGGCACTCATGCAAGGGCACTCCACGCAGAAGCTCCGGCTCTAGCTGGGTTAGCAGCTGCGGTTCCATGCTCAAACGCAGGGCTGGAACACCTAAAGCCTCCAAAAACAGGATATGTTCGAGCACAAGACTGCACGAGCCACAAAGCTGTCAACAATCTGTTCAAAGTCACATTGGTTCCAGAGAAAAGGCTGGGATTTTCTCGTTTCTACCTGTTTCTACACTTCAGCTCACCACGGAAGTCGGACGACGCTTTGGGTGGGAACTTGTGCTGTGCTCGCCACGGGATGTGCTTTGTCCACGTCTTGGATTTGCTTTGTGAAAGACACGGAAATAGACAAAGAAGCGAATCCCCAGAAGAGGATTCATCCAAGACAAACGGTGCAAATAAACAGAAACGGTTTGCTTCTAAGTCTTTGAAGCGAATGCGAAGAGGATTAATCTGGCATCCGGCAAAATAGAAGAGAGCGCGACACGACGCAAGCATACCGATGCTTTCACAAATCAAACTCATGCCGACGTTTTTCAGAGTTTGATGTGCGGATGCCATGAAAATGTCAGCAAAATGAATGAGTACGCACTAGAGAAGCATATGTTTCAACAAGAAGCTCAACTGGTATAGGGTTTGTTTTTGAAAAAGTTGATGAGTAAGAATGTTCAGTTGAAAGTTCACGGAATAAAGAAGGGGATAAAAGAAAAAAAAAAAAAAAAAAAAAAAAAAAAAAAACATTACATAAAAGAGAGTACTTCACACTATTTGAACAGATTTAAGCAGTGAGCATAGAGTTCAAGAGAGTTCACAAAAGCTTGGGCAAACCTATAAACTACAATGGATGTGCTTTTACCAAGACTATTGACGAGGTACGTTGAAAACTATATTTGTCGTAATGTAATGTTACAGTACTATTTATATGTCCTTTTACGGAATACTATCAATCAGATTCCTCACTCCTCCTCAAGATACTTCACTGCCGGTCTTCATGGGCATTGTGAAACTTACAAAAAAGAAGTCAAAGCTAGCAAAACAAAAACAAGCCAATGTCTGAGGGGCAGATCCTGAGACATGGACTTGTTTTTGTTTTTTGTTTTGGTGACTGTATCACACACAGCAGATGCAAAGGGAATAGCCATGCTGAAGCCTTCTTAGCACAAGCAAGTAACAACCAAAACTAACATTAAGACATTCATGAGATAGTAGTACAATATAGATAGGTAGAGAATGCGCAAAATGCCCACAATAGGGCGTCCTGTTCTGAAAAGAAACTCAACCGATGTGGCTTCAAATCCCAAGTTCTCCCTCCATCCAGCCTTAAACCATGGGCAGAAGCGGTGCTGCATGTTGACCCAGAATCATCACTTAGTCCTGGCGGCTTGGACACGGTCAAACATCATCAAGTCATCATAGTTTTGCTCAAGGTATGCTAAAAACCCGCCTGTGTTCTTGGTTATCGATTGGTCTGTTAAAGATCCTCTTTTAGTAATACCAGACCCCAAGCATCATGTAATACCATGTGTCAATCACCAATGTACATCTCTGAACACGGGTTCTAAATGTTTCTCATAACTCCTATGAGCCAAAGATGTTTTGGAGCAAAAGAACTGAACCTCAGAACTCACACCTCCACCGCTCACACCTCCTGCACCTCGGGATGACTTAGGGTAATGCACTCTTGGGGTCAAACACCCCACGTCGCACGTGATCTTTCGCGGTGCCGCCAGACTGCACCCGGATGCAGAGGCCCCTCGGCCGAGGTGACTTTTCTCGGCGAGTAAAGCCTCTCGGAGAGCCCTATCAATCCAGGCAACCGATCGCCCTTCATTTGCCGATCTCCCTTCGGAGTAGCAACATCTTCAAGCGAAAAGCGAACACTTCGCCGCTTTCTTCGGACCCTGTGGTCCTGCTACAACTGCTAGCCATTGCTAGGATCAGTTCAATGCATGTTCAGAAATTTGGATCTGAGTTTCCAAAAAACGGACGATGCTTTTCTTGAGCCATGAACAGCGTTTGTTGGTGCTAAGTGGTGTATGTCACACCTATGATCACATCAAGTGAAAATGCAGGGATTCACACTCCCCCTGATGGTTGTACCATCATTCAAACATGCGTCGGCACTAGGTTTTTTCATCCAGTGCTGCGCAGAAATTCAAAGCTTCCGTCCGACTCACAGTCCTCATCTTGTCGTTCACCATCACGGTGAGGATGTTGTTGAACTGCCGTCTCAATTCCAAGCCAAATTGGCCATTGGTCAGCTTCGGGAGGGAAGTGTTCGCTTGAATTGGCCGCTTGGGACGTCCCTTCCGTCACCTGGCCGGAGTTGTTTCCGCTCTCCCCCCGATGCTCACGTCCTTGGAGCCTTAGCTCATAGCCCATCTTCGTGCCACCCTCGATGGACTCAATGTCACAAGCACTGATGCCCCTTCCACCGTAGGTGACTTCCTCGCCTTCTATCGTCTCTGAACCTTGTAAGGCCTCTCGACCTCGTTGCACTGCTCTTGACCTTCCTGGAATGGAGCCACCATAGCCCCCGTCTGCGGCCACCGATCCCGGTGGAGGAAGTGGTCCCGGCCTGACATCACGTCGGTCGAGATTTCCTGCTCTTCCTTCTGGGAGGGCCTCGAACTTCACGTAGAAGAAAGTGTAGCCACACCATTCATGAAGCCCTTCCACATCTGAGCCCCTGTTCTCGATCCAGTCATCGGTGATGACCACTCGCTTCCAAACTTCTCGCGGATTTCCCCGCGAAAAAGCCACCGTGACTCTGGTCGCCGAGAGTCTTGCTATCGACATTGGGGTTCCACGATGCAATGGATGGAAGGTTCGCACTTGGAACTTCTTCAGCACCCTGACCCACCATTCACCACCACCGAGGCCCACACCAAGACATTCCCACCTGTCTGTTCCAGTAGGCGGCGTACTAAACCTCATCAGCTCCCATGGAAGATCCGTGCCAAGTCCCACATGGGTGATTGGTGCCCTCAAAGCACTCACCCGCGGAAGCTGCCGAATCCATGGCTCGCACGCAGATGCACCGCCCGGGGAGCCCTTTGGGCTAAAGTTGCGACCGGAGTTGGAGACAGGTTCATTTTCCCGTGTCTCTTCTTGACATTTTCTTCTTTCGACACTGCCCTCTTTGGACGCCCCTGTCCGAGCGAATGCCGGTTCACCCTCTTTTTTGGGGTCATCTCCACCCTTCCTACCCATCAGCCAAGCTACACTTGAAGCTACCGCTGCAATGGTCACACTTTTGGCGACCTTGGCAACCGCATCAACTGGCTGCCAACATGAAATGCCTATCAGCCCGCTCAGAAGCCCGATCAGCCTCTTGACCTGCACACAGTCCTCCGCTTCCTTCGTCTGGGTTGCTCCAGCACACAAGCCAGTGAACTCCCGGAACCTCCTCCACGAAGGGGGACTGACGATGGACTTTGTCAATAGGTCCACCGACAAAGATGCTCCCGGCTCGTGACGTGCCTGCCAGCATCCCGTGCGGATTCTCTCCCGCAACACGAAGCTTCGCAGCCTGAGATGTCTCGTCCGCCATGGGCCGTCCGGTGACTGCAAAATGCGGATGCCAGACTGCGAGTCACCATGAAGGACACAGTCCATGACCTCGTTCGCATCACCACTTTCCAAAATCGCAACGATTGAGGCACACGACTCACCCATGGTTAAGGCATCAGAATACCCCATGAGCTCTGCTTCTGAGCTAGATAGGGTGCCAAAGGGCTGCTGTTTGCTTTCCCACTGTATAGGAGCACCTGAGTACATGGCTATAAGGCCTTGGTGACCGCGAGATCCAGGGGGGCCGAATGAGGCATCCGAATACATGTGAATGCCCTTGCTCTCCTCCCACTGGGGTTCATCAGATGCAGCTTCATACAACAGGCCCAAACCCATGGTGGTTTGCAAGAACCCCAGGACCTGCGCTCCATATCGTTGGACTCGACATGGACAATGTGTCACCTGCCTCCCCATCCACGACACGGCGAAGGAGATGTCTGGCCTCGACCTCACCGCCAGCCACAACAACTCTCCAACCAAGGTTTGCGCCCTTCGGACCTCTGCAACCTCAGGATTCGTCTCCTCAGTCTCATCCAAGACACCTGGCAGCGGGCTTTGAGCGGACTTGACATCAGGATATCTGGCCAAAAGATCTCGTAGGTATGACTCCTGATGCAAACGAAGTCCCCTCTTCTCCTGGGCAATCTCAAAGCCACAAAACCTCAAGCTGCTTTCAGGCGTCAGCCACTCCGGTGTCGAGCATTTCCACTGTTGCTGGAACCGAGCAATGGTCGATCGAGTCACTCTTTCATCACCAGTCACCAGGATATCATCGACGTACACAGCGACAAATCCGTACACCTTGTCGGGCAACCTTGACTTGGATGGATCATCGAGGATCACCTTCCACAAGTTGGGCTCTTGAGCGCGAGCCAGCTTCCAGCATTCACCTTCCTCAGTCCAGCGGAACTTGGCCATCTCTTCGTCCCTGAATCTCGCCCAGTTGAGAGGCGCCTCCTGGAGACCGTAGAGCGAGTTTCTGACCTCCCAGATTTCGTCGGCAGCGCACACCTTTGCTTCCACCAGCACTCTAGGAGGACGCGTAATGAGCAGCCTCTGCTGTGCGTCTCTTCTTGGAGCTAGCAAGAACGCTGTTCTCACGTCCAGGCTCGCTACGGACCATTTCTCCAGGGCACTCTTCCTGAGTAAAGCTCGCAGAACTGTCGCATCCGCCCCTCCTGCATATAGTTCAAAGGGCGAAGAGGTAGATGATGCTTCCAATGGATTGACAGCCTTCATCTCCACCTGGTACTTTGTGAGATGGTTGCCACAAATGACCACCCTTGCCCTATGCCGTCCATGAGGACTTTTGACCGTAGGGACCAGCATTGCTGGCGCTTCTTCCCGCCAGGGATATCTCGGATCCTTCTTCAAAGCCTCCTCTGTGGTTGGAAAGATCGCTCCGGTAGTAGTGGACAGAGAGACATACTCATCCTTGAAGGGTTCGACCCACTTGTGCAACTCCCTTCGCACTTGGGCCAGCGACACCGTGTAGGTCTGAAGGACCAGCGAAGGCTTCTGTTCTTCTCCTTCTCCTGAACCCCCCGCCGCCTGCAGTGCCGCCATCCTCCAACTCTCCAGGGCTCCATGTTGGTGTTGAAGACACTCCTCCCGGGCCATCAACTGTTCTTCCAGAACTTGAAGCCATCCTCCATGTTCACTGCCCTGTGGTGCACCCACCGCCACCTGATTCAACTGATCCAGCCACATTCTTTTCAACTGCCAGTGGCTACGAACTTCTTCCTCATGCCACTGTACTGCCTGAGCCCATGAACAGGCTTGCAAATCCAAAGCTTCCTCCCCCGGAACCTGCAGCCCATCCTGCTTCTTCGGCAGATCTCCTTCACAAAATCGACATTCAGCTCCTCGATGTTCCCTCAATTGCCAAAGATCGCACTCGAGGCACTTCACCATACCTTCTGCCGACCCTCCACAGCTTCCATTGCTTTCGACCTGCAGACCAGCTCCTGGATCTCGATCTGTCCCCCCCCTGTCCTGAAGTTGGACAACGCGGACAGGGCTGGTTGTGGTGCAGGCTGCACCTCCTCATACATGTGTGAGATCACGTCCTGCAATGGGTGAGGATCCAAACCTTGTTTTCCAGTCACTCTCCTGCGAACGATGTCTGCATCAATCTCCTGGAGCTCGAGAGCCGCTTGGTCCGCTTCTGGAGATGGCTGTAGAGCCGTTCGAACGTGTTGAACACGACCTTGATGGCGAACCACCCAACCGTTTGTCATCAGTGGGCTTGGACCAACCAGCTGCATGGAGATGAACGGGTTGATCAACTGGCCAGCCTTGTGCCATCTCTTCGTGCGAACTGCCACCTTCGACCCAAACCGTAGCATTGGTTGCACCGGAACACCTAGTCTGCTGAGCTGCTGTCTGCATCTCTCCTCTGCTGCATGGCGAATCGCACCTGGCCACAGTTCTGGTTCCACTTGTGCCTGATGGATGATCAGCCTCATGCGTCTCTTAACTTGTTGCACTTCTGCTTCTGCACGGCCATTGGCCTGTGGATCATCGCCCTGCGTGAAGGTCTGTACCAGGTGTCTGTGGCCGCACCAATTTGACACCCTCCTCGACAGCATGCCCTTCTCCCTGTCGCTATGCAGTCTCATCACATTGATGCCCAGACACCTGAACCTTGCATAAAGTCGGGACAGGCCTCCCAAGAGCGAATCCACACCTCTGTCTTCCATCACCTCCACCATTGTAAGGTTCTGCAGCTGATGGGGTCTCCGAAGCTCATCGATCTCTTCACGACCAATCACCTGCTCCTCACCCTCCTCAACCAACTGCGAATCTTCTAACTCTGGTGGATCTTGACGGCCATCACGTTCTAGGTCTTCCTCCTCGAGGTCCTCTTGATCCAAAGATGGCACGTCCCTCACCTGCTCCTCAGTGAGATCCTCTTCTTCGGCCGGTTCCCCCGGCAGATGGTCCGGCACCGGCAACGGCACTGTTCCCAACAAAGCGTACTTGGCCATTCTTCCAGTTGCAGGATCTTTCCCCACTGGGAATGGTCCAATGATATCCACCGCCAAGGTGTATGCAGAAGACGCTGTCCTGGATCTCCGATGTGGATTTTGTGTACCCATTGCTTCCAGACAGGTTCTGCAGTCCCGCCTGAAGGGCGTGTGCTGCATCCGCACATGTCGCCGCCATTGGTCCATATCCAATCGCGCCACCTTGCAGTTCTCATCCTCCTCAAGCATACTCCTCAATGCCAGCTGGATGGCCTTGACAAAGCCCGGCGACCATTCTGACCAGCTTCTCGATGCTGCCATCCTCTGACTCAAATCACCTCCGACTGGGTTGGTGCTTCCTCCTCCTTGGCATAGTTCCAGCTGCTCCAGCATAGGCAAGTTCGACAACACCCCCGTCGGCTTCCTCCGTGGATGACCAGTCGCTCCCTGGTCGAAGTTGATCATCTTCATAGTCTCATCTTCCTCCAGCAGCTGTTGCAATTGAGGCCACTCAAAATAAGATGGATTCTGCCGATCCTCTTCCGACTCCAAATAGGATGCTGGATCCCTTGGCGACTCCAGCAAGAAGCCTGTCAACCGGCCCATCTGCTGTCCCTGTTTGGCCAGCTTCCACAGTGCAACCTGCTTGAGAACCAGCGTGGTGTCGTTCGCGACCATCTGAGCCTCCTTAGGGGTTAGATCATCCAGCCCCCACCTCAGATCACCTCTTGCTCTGACTTTGCGAGGTCCAGGTGGCCCACGATTCCGCAACCTGCTGACTGTTCTGCATGGAGGACCTCCCAAAACTGCCTTGATTCGGCCCTGCTTGGCCAACCAGCACAAATATCCCCACACTTGAGGCGAGTGAAGATCATACCTCGACCCAAGTAGCGGGTCCACGAACAGCCAGGTGTACCCAGAGGGCAACGAGTCCTTCCACCTCTTCACATTGGTGCCGGAGAACAGGTGCACAATGATTCCCTTTGAAGTCTGATGCATTCTCCTCTGCCTCCGGTTCCATGGAAGATCATCTCCCGCCGGACACCATGACTGGCCCTTCATGAACTCCAACAGCTCCCCCGGGACCCCAGGGATGTTCTCCTCCCACCACTGAGCGTCCTCAGCCGTGATGCTGTAGTGCCCCCCTTCCAGCTCCTCAAACTCCTTGAGCATCGCAAGAGCTGCTGTCCTTTTCATCACTGGACAACCCCCCCGGAGCCAACATAGTATCGGCCCTTGCCGAGGATGGTTGATTGTGCATCCATTCGCCGACCAGTCAATCCGAAAGCCATGTTGTACCAACAGGCTCAATGGAATGATCGGCTCAACCTCGTCCAAAGACAGCAATGTGCTACATCCCTCCTTTCGAAACAGCGTGGTCGACCCATGAGCAAGCTCCACCTGAACCGGAATAAGGTGGTCCTTCTCCCCGACCTCCGCCATCCTCAGTGGATGAGTCGCACCTCCATCCAACAAGGCCACTTCGCCCTCCCTCTCGGCATCAGGCTGTATCCTGCAAATCTGCCTCAGCCTGCAAGCCTTGAGCGCTCTCAATGATTTGAGCAAACTTGTAGCTTCTGCTATCAATGCCGTCGCGGACTCTGCACTCTCCGTCGAAGCTTCTCCACCACCTGCAACCTTCTCCCCCTCCCGACTCCTTGACACCTGTGTGCTCTTCAAGGACCCCGAAGTCTGTTGGGAAGAAGTCGTAGTGGCGTTCTCCTCCTTCGACTTCTCTGGAGCTTCCAGGTCACTCACTGGCGACTCCTTGGTGGGCATAGGATTCTTTACCTTTGCCACCTTCTTTGAATCCTTTTGATCTCGTTCACGTCGAGTGGGACACTCTCGCGACATGTGTCCTTCACCGCTGCAAACAAAACACCGACTCTGCTTGTTGATGCCTTCCCACGAATGCCCATAGGTGCATTGATCCCCCCTCCTGCAGCCCTGAGCAGACCCCCAGAACTTGCAAGAGGCCTTTTGCTTCTCTTCTGTGGAGCTCGTGGTGTTGAATGCCGCCACTTTTGGAGCTGTTCCTCCAGCTGTGGACATGTTCACATTCGTACCTGCTGCAGGCGTCTTTGAAGAGCCAGTCATCAACGCCAGATCCTCAGCCTCCGCCTGCACATACTCTGCATACTCCATGATGGATTCCATCGTCGGACACTGATCCACTGCAAGATCTTGCCTTGCTGTTGCCATTCTGAATGAGACCTGAGCGCCACCATGTCGACCCAGGGCTTCTGTGACCCTGTTCAGCACTTGCACCAGCACCAAAGGGTCCGGTGTAGTCAGGCCCAACTCCTGTGCACGCTGGATCCATCGCCTCCATTGGCGAATTCCAGACAAAACGTCTGCCACCCCATTGCCCACCTTCAGCTCGGTGATGCTCTTGAGGAGCGCAGTTCTCTCAGCTGAACCCCCTGGTTGAAAAATGGTGTACAGCCGAAACAGAATTCCGAGGCAGCTCACCTTTCTAGAGGCGATGACATCCCTTCGAACTTGATCGGGAAGAACCCCCAATAGGATAGTCACTCCCCGGTGCTCAACTCGCTCATAACTGGGGTGCAAAGGCCGATCAACCTTAAGCCTTAGCCTCTCCAGCGGCTTCAACTTCAGCCAAGTCTCATACAGCGCCTCCGCCTCCATGATGTTCGCTTGCCACCAACCCCTCGCAGAGGAAGACAGGTCCGACATAAGAGGCATCGCCACCGTCAGCCAATCGCCGAAAGCCAGCGAAGCACCATCGCTGCCAGGAGATGGTAGAGGTGGTAACTCCAAGCTTCTAAACACTTCATTCACGGTCCCCTGAGGCGGTTCAGACCTGTTCAACGGACCCTCACACACACCCTCTTTCAGCAACCCTGGTGGACGCTCAAGACCATGTGATTGAGACCCTCGACCATCGCCACGAGTCGATTCGCCCCCATTGCCTCCTCCGCCCGGTCCCATCACCCCGACCGTTGACCGCCCAGGCTCTCGGTCAGCACTTGGAACCGACTCGAAGGATGATGACTCTGCTCCACCAGTGGCCTTCTTGATCTCCTTCGCAAAGAGATTCTCGGCCTCCCTGAGGACCTTCTCCCTGATGGCCTCCACATCAACATAGTTTGGCGACCTTCTGACTTCCCCTTGCGGCATCCCTTCAGGCACCACCCCACTTTCACCAGGATGAGCTCGTGCTTGTGTGCTCCAAAAAGGGTTGACATTCACCCCACTCATTGGGGGAGGGGTAGCCATGGGATAAGGTTCCAGAACCCTCGGTTGTGGTCCCAATTCACTCGTGGGGCCATAGCTCAAAGGTCCTCCTCGGGGTGGAATTGGACACTGTGGCGATCCAAAGACACTCCCATGCCCAGCATGAACTCCAGGACCGGTACCGGCTAGATGTCCCAAATCGTGGTGTTGAAGTAGGGGTGCAAGTAGCCCTTGACCTTGAGAATTCCCACCAAAGGCTCGCTGCAAAACATCTAAGGACTGCCTGACCGAGTCCAGCAATCCCGGTGCTGACTCAGCCGTGACTTGTCCTGGCCCATTTGGCTGAGCCACCTGAACTTGTGGTTCTCTGCTCGGCCTTCTCACCGAGGATGTAGTTGTTGCTTGCCCACCCTGCTCCGGAGCTGCAGCCAGCCTTCTAACCGCTGCCGTCCTCGCCGGCACCGATGCCGCTCTGCCTTCTTGCTCCTCCAGCAGCGCTTGCAGGCGCTCATCCGCCGCCCCCACTCGAAGCCGACCCTCCCGATCTCCAGGATCATGGAGACGTTCTCCTTCACGGGAGGATCGTCTCCGCCGCTGCCGCACGAAGTCGCTCATGGCGGCCAACGACCCTGATCCACAGGGGTGGACTTCAAAGGGAAAAACAGGTCGTTGGGCTCATAACCTGAGTTTCCAAAAAACGGACGATGCTTTTCTTGAGCCATGAACAGCGTTTGTTGGTGCTAAGTGGTGTATGTCACACCTATGATCACATCAAGTGAAAATGCAGGGATTCACAGGATCAAAACGGACCCAGGTTAACCTCCCAAGATCAAGAGAATGCACTATGTACATATATGACGAGTAAGTTGGATGCAACTCTTTGTGTGACTATTTGTGAGATGGCCATGAGTGACACCCAAACAGCTCTTTCACCAAGATATGAGAACATACACCGAAGTCAACCTAGTGCTGAGCCTGGGGGGTTCGGGTTTTGACCCGAACCTAAATGAAGGTGAACCAGCCACATGTTAAAGCTAGCCCCGCCTGCTATTCATGCCTAGAAGGACATGTGTTTCTTGTGATTAAAAAACCAGAAAGGTTGGGGGTTCGTGCCCCCGTCCATTTCCAAAGTGAGTCTCTATGTATACCGTGGTCATCATCGACATATCAGAAACTGAAAGTTCCTATGGATGTGAGACTATCGATACTTCTGCGACTGCACATATTCTCGTCATCTTCGGCTTTCTCTGCTGTTTCGCTTATGGCCTGCTGGTTGGCCATTTTGACTGGCCGCAAACTGGGCCACAAGCTGTAGCACACGAGTAAGATGAGCAGGATGCAGAAAGGTGTTGCACAGAGCAGGCCGGAAGCAGCCCCGCGCAAATAGTAGAAGCTTCCTAGGGAAACTGCAACCAGAGGAATGCACAGCGGAAAAACCAGCACGGCTGCGCAAACGCAGGAGCCAAGTGCACGAGCCAAGCGTACCCCAACATGCAGAGCAAGGAATCTTGACAACCAAGATCCCGATAGCACGACCAAGCTTATAGTCCCCCACTCCAAGAAGTGGCGCAGAATGACCACCACGTCGTCATTATCTTCTTTGACCATGCGTGGCTCAGTGATCATCCTACGAACACACTCTGAGAACCAAGGCAAGTTGGTTGCAGCAATCATGTAGAACGTATAGCCTCCACTGCTCTTGGAATCCCGACCCCTCAACCACTACTTATGGTCTCGTATCTTTTAAGGGCTCTGAGAAGCACATTTTAACGGTAAAGCATGGTAAAACTTATCTTCGCAGTCCAGTAGCGGAGAGGAATGAAGCTGGACATGCTCCTCAAAATTGAACTTGACAAGCGGCTCTGGACGAGAGTATTGAACCTCGACAAATACTCTTCCCCCACATCGTCGGGTTGTCCATGCCACTCCTTTCTCCAAGAATCGCAAATACACGCAGGTTTTAACTTTAACTTTTAGATACTCTGAGTGTCCTACTACATTACTGGTAAAAAAGAGCTCTTGAAGCTCTCCACTATTGGCCAAGCAAGACTCCCTGAGCTTCTGGTAGACTAACTTCCGGTCACAGGGTATCTCTTCGCCAGAGTCGGGGTGTCGGTGTTGGTTGGAACAACAATAGCAGAGCGTCTCTTGCATGTTAAACGTCAACAGCTGGTGCCGAACGTGTTGCACATGTCGAGCCAAAGAAATCTCCCAGGCAAGCAAGGGCACGGCAACGCATACTGCCACCAACGTGACCAGCGACCCACCAATGACCATGCGACCAAATGTGGAGGGCAACAGGTCCATGAGACCCCCAATGTTTGTGCCTATGGCAAAGAGGCTCAGCCAAAAGAGAGCTGAAATACCAGCCCACCCCAGATATTCCAGGAACAAAATCCCACCTGCATGTGCTGGCATGACGATCAATGGTTTATGCTCATTGCTTGCCGTCAAGTAAGTGGCAATTTCGTATGAGCACCAAAGCCTCTGAAAAAACTGCGGCGACCACAGTACCTCATCAGAGGATGGTTCAGAAACTCGAAGGAACAAATCAACAGAAATGCCAAAATAGAGAAGCCCAAAGCAAATCAACATAACAACTCTTATGTAAGAACTAATATCCACCAAGGTACGACAAGCCGTCTAGAATGATTTAGGAATGCAGCCAGTCCCAGAACGCCTTGGGCCTTCCTTTCTGCAAGCTCCGGACTTTGGGCAATGCACAGCTTGTCCAAGAAGACAAATGTAGGTGTCAGCAGCAAGCTGCGAAATCTTTGCCAAAAGCACAAGAACACAAGGTGAACACCATGGCAAATAACAACAGCTATGAGTGTCACTTTCAGATTTTGCATTGGGTCTTCCGGAGACTCGACATACACTCGAACGATGCCCAGCGCTGTGCTTGCTATGCACATTGCAAGCAGCGCTGCTCTTGAGTTATAAATAATGAGCATCGACATCAGCTTTAACCATCGAGAGGTTCTCCAGTCATGGCTGAGGAAATCGTCAAAGTACTCCATAGGCCGGCTCAACTCGTAATCTTGGGCATCAACATTGAACATGCCTTGGATTTGCGTAGCGCTGTGCCAACGACCCTGAAACATGATAATGACTAAACTATACACCTGTGTAGGTTAGCACAAAAATTCTCCGGAGGGGCGGGGGCGTGTAACGCCATCCTCGCCTTCTGAGCGCCAAGATACCAGGTTTCGGTTGTCGCCAGTGCTTCCCCCATCCACTGAGGCACTCATGCAAGGCTACTCCACGCAGCAGCTCCGGCTCTAGCTGGGTCAGCAGCTGTGGTTCCATGCTCAAACGCAGGGCTGGAGCATCTAAAGCAAAAGCATATCTTCGAGCAGACACCAAGCTGCACGGTCAACGATCTTTGAAAGAGCTGCATTGCACGGCATTGGAAGTGGGAATTGACAGTAGGACATGTTCCTTGATGCATCGCCTTCAGGTTGTTGTGTTCGTGACAATATCACTTCTCCCCTCCATCCCGCCAGAAACCGGCCGAAAGCAGCGCGGCCTGGTCAAACCACACGGAACCCACCCCTGTCCTGGTGTGAACCGCGCACTCGCAGTCGGAGAGCCACGTCAGGTTTCCGTTCGGCCGCCAACCAAAGCCTCCGCCGCCGGCATGATGTGGGCGGAATTCCGACTGATTCATCAACCCCCCAGAGAAAGAGGGCTGTTCAATCCATGTCTGGGCTGTTCGACTACTCCAATGAGCTCGGGCAGTCCGAGATCCTCCAACATGTTCGTGGACATCCAAGAGTGTGGAAAAAAAGTGGTGGTTTTCAATGACATCCAATATTGTCTGGTTTTCATGGACCACGTCGAGTCACTTCACTCACCTGAAACACCCAGAAAACCCGTCTCCACCGTCCGTCGTGGACGGTCGCCCGCCTTCGTGGTCTCGACTGTGGCCGGTGCAAGAATTCCGACCAGTCATTCTCTGAGCCCAGATGGGCACTGCATTCATATATGGTCATACTCTATTATGCGAATATACATGTTTATAAGATGATTGGGACATGCACTTCGATGGCTCACAGGATGCTCTTTTGGTTGCAGTCACCTGCCGTCCTTCGACTTCGGAATCGAAAAAAAAAAAAAAAACGGACCTCGCAACATCGTAGAGGACATCCCGGGGGGGATCCATGGGAGACGGTTTCTACACATGGCGATGTGAGCCATATTTGCACAGGTCATTTGCACATAATGTTCATATATTTGATAATATTTGCATATACTGTTACTTGCATATATTTCATCTTGTTTCTAACTTTAGAGAAGCAGTTGCTCTGAAAGAACCATCCTGCCAAAAATAGCCTTTAAAACCAAGCTACAGCTACAGTCTCCCAAACAAACAGAGCGACCGAGTGAGTATACTCTCCAAAACCCTTCTGTGGGATGTTCATGTTACTTTGGGGGAGAGGTTAGTAGCTCAGGATGGTTAAGGTCTTTTTGCGTCATTGCTTGACCACCTTCTCGATCGATCTCTGCCACACAAGATTTGCCACACAAGATGACACAAGAGTAGCGGCGAATGGGAGACCCCCATCAGGCCGATGTGTGGAAACGAGGCCCCTTGAACGATCCTTCACCCAGGGGCCTGCTTCGGAAGACCCCCTACATGGCTTCCCTACATGGCTGCTCGTCATGCTGCTCTGCTCGAACGGTTCCAGTCAAGGGCAATCCGGAGTGGTTCGAAACACGAGAAAAACATCGACGGTCCCAAGGGTTGATAGGAGAAATCGGACATCTCTACAAGCAAAGTCTTTACCTCTACAACCACGCCACAATATAATCTTTCTGATGTCTGTAGGTCAAAAGGTGGAGACCCTGATTGACCACTGATAGACTGAACAGATTCCTCTATAATAAGAGATTGTCAACCGAACCCTCAACCGAACCCATGCTTTGGTGGAAGAGGTGCTCACCAGCCTCACTTTTGGGGGGCCACTCCTCACCGGTCTTGGGTGACCTTCCAAGCCGAATCCTCGCAGTTCCGTCTCATTCTCTCCACGCCTGCCCACTTCCCGCCGTCTCGTTCTTGCTCTGCTGTCGGATCGTCGGCTTCAAGAGCCCCAGCTTCAACGGACTGCACGGGCCGAGCCGAGCCGTCGCCGCCCGCGCACGGTGGGGAGGACGGTTCGTGGTCAAAAACAGGTTGTTAGGGAGGTAGGGAGACCCCTTTCCAGCCCAATGGATTCGTTTGCGTGCCTTTCTAGAGCCGCAAGGACCTCGAGTGAACACTGCATCGTGTTCCAATGCTGGAAATGCGAACTGCGTAAATAGGCATAGCTAGCATCACAAAACATAGCTTCGGCCAACAAACTGCAAACGTCTTCTTCTCACTTGTCTTTTGAATTCTCACTTCTTCTCTCTAAAGATGATGCCACGCACGGAAGACGTACGGAAGACGTGGGTCGAACGCCTTCCAATCCAGTGGATGCCAACCTCGATCTGCAAGCAAACCTGTGTGGTCGGTGGTGAGGTTCATTGCGGTTCACCGCTCCAGATGGCAAACGCGGCGCGGCAGCGGCCGGAGATACGACGGTTGAATGTAAATAGGAATTCATGGTCTTGGGATGTCTATGCTCACAGGCGATCGGCAAATGGTTCAATTGTGCATCAGGCATCACTTTATGGAGTCATGCACCTTCGCAGAGACCAAACAACCGGCGATTCCAAGACCAAAAAGAGGGAGGACAGAGTCTTGGATGACCAGAGGCAAAGAGACCAGCCATGTCATGGATCTCTCAGTTCTCCACTTTCCCGCCCAAAAGTTCAAGGAATTGTTGAGATTGATTTCCCCCTCATGTTTCAAGTAATTAGTGGCTTCCCTGCGTTCCCTCTCATGGGCTCACATTCGAAACCTGACCACCCCTGGTGAGAGCCGAGACGCGGCACCGCTGGCAGCCTGCAGGATCCCGAGGCCGAGTCGGGTGTGACGACGACCACCCTCCAACAACTCTCTTCGGTCTGGTCACCCTCCAACAGGACCCGGTCAATTCCTGCCCACTCTCAGCCACTCTCCCGCTCAAGAACGGCGCAGCCACTCGGAACTGCGGACTGCACTACGAAAAGAACGGCTTTTGAACGAGATGAGATCGGAAGAGGATCGTGGTGGTCGATGGACCAGCGTGGTGGTCGACTTCTCAACCAGGTCCGCTCGGACGAACGGCGGTGAGACGAACGGCATCACACCTGAACGAACGCTCCTGCTTAGACCAGCTACAACGCTTGCACAACCACTTCCCATATACTGATCCGGTTCTGGAGATCTTTAATGCCGCTTTAAATCCCCTTTGAACTATTTGATATCACATTCAATCCACTTTGACCAGTGCAAGAGCTCGAACCGCGCCGTCCACGGCCCGGCCCGCCATCCGCCCAGCTCGTTCGGGTGCTTCGGTGCACCATCGGTGTTTAGCCGGAGACTGGTCCATGCCTTACTTGGTCCATGCGCACTAAGGCTAGGTGGCCTGTTTGAGTTGCTGAGAAGAAGACAGATGCCCGACCTCGCATGATGCTTGGTGCACCAACGCGCCCAAAATCTCCCGGGCCGATGCTGCGAACGCTTCACTGCGAAGGGGGGCCCTTTGGTTCCGAATCAGCCACCACCCCAGCCCGCTGGCGACAGTGGACCCATCTGTCCAACTCTCTTTTTCGCTCCGGCTTCTTGTTCCGCACCACCGAACCATGGACCGCTCCGATGGAGAAGCGAGAACCGAGGAGGAACCTCCTCGCCTGGCTGAAGATGTGCTTGGTGTAGACCAGGAAGTCATCTTTGAAAGGGATGTCCTGGGCACGTGGAGCCCGCGGTGAGAAGGTCTTCGCGGTGCGGTCTTCGCATCGCACCGCGCGGTGCGATGCTCGCCCCGAGGTTCCGTTTGTCGGAGCGTCCAGCCGAAAGGACGAAAGGAGACTCGGAGACGTGACGTTCACGAAGCCAAGTTCAACCTTCACTGCAGCACCGAGTTTTTTGTTCTGCACCCTGGGCAAGCGGCCACTGCAGCTACGACCGTCTCATACGTCCCGTATCACCTACGACTCAAAAAGACCGTCCAATCACGACTTCTGGTGAAAAGAATGAGAAAGTTGGGGAGTGCTCACACAGCATCTTCATGTTGTTTTGACTCCTTTTCAATGAGTGTCCACTGCGTTCATTCTTCAATCCAGCCACTATGCACAAGGTCAGGCCACACTTTCAATGGATCCAGTACTGATGAGTGTCTTGTTTTTGTTATATGAAGCGAACATGGACCAAAAGTACTCGACACACTCCATATAGCCTTGAAGCAACTCATGTGTTTGTTGTTTCACTTTACACTGGCCGATTCTGTGTTCAGTAAAGCCTGCGCTTTTTTCCGACGCCCCCACCCCCGCTTGTCGAAACACTCCAGAGGATGTTCCCCGGTCACCAAACATGAAAACTCTGTTTTCGCCCAATGGCGCCGCCCGCATCTGTCTTCTCTTCTCTTCGCAAAGAGATAGGAAGAGTCTTCGTTCGGATGACCCATGGCCTTTGTGATCCGAAAATGGCCTTTGTGATCCGAGGATCCCATGCTTTGTTGACCTTATGCAAGACCACCTGCCCCGCGGTCCGCTGCCCCGGGCTGAGCCGTGTGGCGTGTCTAAAGCCGTTTCAAGCAGCCAGCGAAATCGGGAGGCGGTGAGCCGGACGGATCCAGTTTGATCGAATTGGAAGGTTGACATTGAATTCTATGGAATTCCCAGATTTTTTGGAACCACATGGTGGTGTGCCCTGAATTTTGTAGATGAAGGTGGCCATGTCGAATCGATATAAAGTCAATACAGTTCGGTGCAAAAACTTATATATAGAACATAAGAACCATCAACTCGGTGAGGGTCGCACCGGAGACTGGACACAACCGGACCACTCCTCCACTCCGGATGAACGAGACATCAGAGACCGGTCCAGGTGCATCGCTTCGGATGAAATGAACCTCCAGCTGCTTCGGATGAGAACCTGGAGATGTCTGTGTCTGAAGACAGCAGCGACTCATCGGCACCCACTGGCCTTTCCTTTAAGCCTTTCCCTCCTTCGAAATCGGCCGTGGAGGGTGCGGTTGGACTCGAAATCCTGAACACTGAAGAGAACCGAAGAAGGGATACGCGTTTTGCTTATTTATATATCAATTACACTGCCGAACACTAACATGGACACTGAGAATGGCACCCTGAAAGACTGTTTTCCTCCACAAACCAGTGGCCTTCAGGTTCCATGTTAGTGTTCAGCAGGGTATATCTATATATGTAGTGTTGAAGACATACAGCACCTGGATGGGGCACATAGCACAGGGGATGGTCCTCGTCGACGTGCTCGACTCCTCCAGCTTGGGCCACAAATCGAGAGGCGACTGGTGAAAGGGACCATGCCCAGGGCAGCCAACTCACCCTGGTAGGTTGACTATGTCTGGTTTTCCACGGTCCATTCTGTTCATGTTCGGATCCCGCTACCAGTCCGTGTCTCCTATAGCCTATCGTGCCTATATGTGCCTATCGCCCTACACACCTCGGATGAGTACGCTGTTCCCGCCGCCGCGGAACCCGCGGTCGGACACGAAGCTCGCCCGCCTCCTCCGGCTGGTCCGGCTCGAGGTAGTAGACTGCAGTCCTGGGCAAGCGACTCCGGACGTGGTCCACTCCGGACGTGCGACTCGCGACGCCTGTGGCTGGATCGATCTCGCAGGGCCCGCAGGGCGGGTGATCTGAAGGGGAGTGTCACACTGCCAGGGGGGCCCGGCCGTGAGCTTGGGCAGATGGGGCCGACAGAGCGGGACACAGCGCTGTGAACTCGATCGCTTTTATTTTGGGGCATCCCCCTGCTAGGCCATGCGGCTATGCTGGTGATGTTTGTCGTGTACAACGTGCATTAGAGCTACATGACAACTAGTCCATTCGGTGGGTGGTCTAGTATCCCTCACACAGACTGGGCTATCATGGAATTCCCTCTTCCAAAAACATCCACATCTAGTCTATACGCCTAATTGCTCTGATAGGCATGGCAGTGTCTTGGAGTGTCCATGCTCTCACAACTGTCTCCTGTTCTGCGCCAATCACCGGCACCCGCCTCGACCGTCTAAGCTTCCCAACACGCGCGTGTCCGAAGGGCCAAGGCCGCCCCTGAGCTGCTCCAAACCCCGAGGCCATGTGGAACCGAACTGTCCCCGTCCCCCTGGTGGATTTGACTGAGGAAAGTTAAAACCATCGTTCACCGATGAACCAACGTCTATCCATGGGTCTATCCATGTGTCATCCGACCGAACTCCACATGTTCTGATCAAAACCTCCCCCCTTGTCCATCTTCGCAAACAGCACCTCACGGGAGGTCCAAAACCGAAGAACCCGTAGTTCTGGGGCCCCGGGACGGCAAGATCTGCTTGAACTCGAAGAACTTCACTTCTCCGGGGCTCAACCACTCGTTGCTCCAGCTCCAGGAGGTCTGGGAAGAGGGAAGTCGATGGGAGGAGGGATGGCTGGTGATAGGCGGTGATGGCTGGGGGGTGGGAATGAGCTGGAAGTTGCTGGAATTGAAGGTATGAAGTTATCCTTTTTTGTATCCTTTTGTTGCGTAAGCGGACCGTTCGAGAGTATCGTGGATGGACCAGCAATATGTCATCTAGGGACGTCAAACCTACTGAGGTTTAGAGGAATTGGGATTGGTGGTGATCCACCATTTCTTCCAAACCCCAAACCACTTACACGGGTTACCCAAGAATCTTCAATTACGTACCACTTACAATCTTACATACTTGGATTTGCTTAACTGGGAAAGAAAAAATCCAAAAGAATTCCTAGAAGGGAATTCAACCTCAGCAAAACAACAATGTTCAACTCGCCAGCTAGACCAAACACCGGTTCCATAGATACCACTGAAACATATACCATTAGAACCGACCACTTCCAAAACGAACCTGTTTGCCTGTTCGTACAGCTGTTTCCCCGGAGTGAACCCAGAGTGACCCGGAGGGAGTCCCGACCCGGGTCAGAGAGTCGTGGGGGGTGTGTCGACACATCCTTGGACTGTCCAAACCAGGTCGTCTGGACGTGGACCTCGTGTGGACACTCGTGTACCGACACCGTGTAGATCGGGTCTCGGACCGAGGTTTGACCGGAGGTCGGGAAGATCGGGCGTCTGTTTCGGTGTCTCCAAGAGTGGCAGGTCAGACCAGGTCAACACCTTGAGACACTCGAAAAAATAACACCTTTCTTTTCAGTCTCTGTACCTAGAAACTGTTTTGTTTAACCAACAGACCAGGTCACCTCAACACCTTTCTCTTAAAACGAATCCGCGCTTCCGGTCTCGGCTCTCGGTGCGCTCTTTGTGGCGCTCTTCAGCGCGGCCCCGTTGGGCCCCGGGCCACGTTTTCGGCTCTGGAGGCCTCGTGCATCCTGGCGCCGGTGGTTGGTGGGGATCCTGTCGGGGTGTCCTGGCTGGACTACCCGACACTACCCACTAGGCTTCCAGACAGGGCACCCCGACAGGATGGTCCAGGTATATATCTTCCAAAGCCAAAACTGTAGATATGTCAAAAGCAGTTTCCACATTGTCCCAGAAACAAAATAGCTTCTACCTGGTGAAAATCAAATATTTCCTCGTGCGAGTGAACAATCCTATTCTCCACAGGAGTTTACGGAGTTTAGCTTGTACCTGGTTAACCCGAACAACCAGAAACAGCAACATTACACAAATAGCAATTGAGATTCTTTACACAACAAGTGGTTGCTTGGAGAAACGTCAACTTCTTTCTGATTGGGACTGGGTTTCCAAGATGCCCCAGGAGCCAGTAGTCCTCAGCATCCACTTGATGACCCCCTTTTTGGTTTTGGTGCAAGGGTGGGGCAGTGCCCGCCCTCGTCCGCCTGTCGTCCGTGTTGGACCCGGTGGAGCGGAGCGAGGGAAGGCCATGGACGGCTTCGACTGGTGACTGGTGCTGGTGACTGCGTGCTCGACTGTCGAACTCTAACCCCAAAAGCAACACAATTAGACAGAACCTGAGAAACGAAAAGCGAAAGCTAGTAGAAACCAGCGTGCAGGCCCTTGTTATAACTTATAACGGCAAGAAACAAAAACCCGTTGATAAAGAACAAATAGCAAAAGCAGCAACAAGCAATGTGGCTCCGATAGCCATGCCGCAACCGTCACCCGAAATGGGCCACGAGAAAGTAAAAAATAACACTATATACTATATAGTTAGCAGCAACAGCGGCCGTCTGTCCCCTCCACACCCCCTAGATACTCACTTCGTTCTGCAGTAACTAACTACAGCCTAACCCACCGGCTTCATCAAAAAATGGTTAAACCTGTTTGGACTTCAAGAGACGATGCACCTGGATGGGTCTGCGCTGGACATACCGGGGCCCGCCTCCAACCACCGCATCTCGAGATGCTGCCGCGCCTGCGGAGGGGATTTTGCTCATCGTCTCTGAGACGCTTTCTCACCTGCAAAGGACTTCAGCGCCGGAGCGGTGAAAGGGGCCATACGCCGCCCACCAACGGGCCGGCAAGAAATGCGGTGTAACAGTGTAACATGGATTTCTGGATTCGACATGAGGAAAACACATAATTAGTATGTTGATGTATGTTGTAGGATGTCCAGTGGGTCTTATGCTGCTTGGATTTCTGGAGAGATGACTGGTTGGATTTCAGTCGGTCACCTCGGATCTGGAGGATGTGGTGGAGGTGTCGGCCAAACTACTACTACCTCGGTGTCCGAATGCGTGGAGGTCCATCGAATGCGTAGAATGGGTCCGTCGCCTTCGGCCTGAAGATGCCTGAAGTCTCTAAGCCCTAGGCGAGGGGCCCTAGCTGAGGATCGATTTCCACCATCACGGTGAGCCCAGCACCGTCTGACCCAATGAGCCGCGAAGAAGAAACACGTGCCGGGCCGGCACAGACTCAAGACCGCAGACTCCCTGCTGAAAAAAAAGGCCAGGCCTCCAACCTAATAGCAATGGCCTCCTACTTTGGATCATGGCTCTGAGGTCAAGGATTTGGATCATGGCAGCTCCGATTGAGGTCACTTTGAGATCTCTGTGTTTTTTTTTGGAAATCAAATTGTGGAAGACTGGAATCATAATGCAAAATTGCACGTCAGCGTCCCGCAAAACCTCGAAAAGTGTCACCCTTCCTCCTGCACCTCTCAACAAAACACACAAACACTCCCTCTGCCCCCCCCCCCCCCCCCCCCCCCCCCTTCGCACCAGGTGGAGCTCTGCACCACGACCGGACCTCGTAGAGGCTCAAGTCCACAGCCAAGGGCTCGGCAAAGACTTCGTTCAACTCCAAGCCATGCTGGCCTCGCGACGGCGTTCACCGCTGGCGACGGCGGCCACGAGGCCCGCCACAAGGCCCGCTGCCAGCAGCTGACAGAGAGGTGTGGGTCTTCGTTGTGACGTATAGCATTTGAAGGGTTTGCGCTTGAATTGAAGGGGCGCATTCCCAAATTCTGCAGGGCTCTTTTTGTTGTTTTTGGAACACCCAAATGCATGTGTCTGTACGAAGCTCTGCCGTCTTCCCAATCTGGGTGTATATAGGATCACTACCCTTTCCTGAGGGGGGACGTCGATAATTGTTACATTTTCCTATGCGGAGGGCCTCAAAAATGTAATTACACTAACTTTGAGGTGGGCCTCAAAAAAGGTAACTTACATTTTTGAGGCCTCAGGGGTGATTTCCCGCAAAAAGGACCTCAAAAATGGAAGTGACATTTTTGAGGCACGGTGGCGCGCTTACATTTTTGGACCCCCCCCCATCGGCCCCCTGAATCTTGCTGTCAGACACACTCATTTCCGTTTTGGGTGAAGCACTGGGGGTTCCAAAGCGATAACATAACGATAACAAAACTACACGAAAAAGTCCTGGGGAAGACCATGTCCCAGACGTACAAATTCCAAATTTTAAGAAATGCTCTCAAAACTCTTCAAACATCAAGGGAAGAGAGGAACTGGAGGAATATGACCAGGAAACTATCTAAAAATTATAAATTAACTAGCTACTTTTTCTACTTTTTCTCCTCCCCCCTGTCCCTGTGTCTATTCCCTTAACGGGGGAGGGAACGGTGCCCCGGGAGCGGTTTCTGTCAGAGTTGGTCTTTCGGCTGTTGAACTTTGGAAGCTGTTTGATCCCCTGGTCTCTTGCCCCCTGCTTGTGCTTCGTGTGGTCGGACGTGTGTGATTTTTAGTATGCTAAAACGTAAGTAACTCAGGGGGACACCCCAGTTCCTTGAAAATTCAGGGAAGTTGGGCGTGGCAAAAATGTAAGTTACGATTTGTGAGGTCAAACTTTCCCACATAACCCATGTACCCCCTGTAAAATCTGAGGGTTTGGATGCGTGGACTAATTGTAAGTTACAATTTTTGACGTCTGCAAATCTCACCTTTCGTGATTCCAAAAGTTGACTTGCAGATCTCATACTTGCCACAGTCTGACATATCCCCCACACATCCCTTCGATCTGCCAACGCACCTTTGGGGGGGGGGGGTCAGGCCTCCCAGGTCGTAAGTTGCATTTTCCAGACCCCCTCCCTCCCTTCTATCTGCCGACCCCCCTAGAGGGGAGGTAGTAAAATATAAGTAAGCCCCTCACCCCCCCCACCCCTTACCCGTTTCGATGGTGCCTGGGGGGGGTTATATAACTTGCATTTTTTGACCCCGTAGGGGGCCTAAATGTAACTTACTTTTTTGAGGTTCGCCCTCCGGCAGTAGCTTAAGAGGGTAGGGATAATATAGGGAGCCGCCAACGAACAGGTCACCTATGCCTCTTTCGTTCTGTTCAGCTCCTTTCCAGGAAGCCGGAAGCCCAATCCATCTCACCCAAAAAGGTGGCATCGCAGCTCCGCCCGTCATCCGGCCATTTCCACGCAGCCACGCCCACGCAGTTCCTCGCAGTTCCACGCAGTTCCACGCCTTCCGTGCACTTGCCCAAGAGGTCGATCAAAGGCTGCACGTTGCACTTCGGCCCTGTCGGCCGGACGTCCGAGGCGCATCGAGTGGAGCGGGAAGAGGAAAACAAGGGCTAGATACCTGGGTACCTGGGAAATCCCCGAACACGTTCCTCGTCTTGCCTTGTTTTTTTACGCTTGGGCGAGCAGAAAATAAAGGAAACCATGCAAAGTTGACAAGTGTTCAAAAACTCATGAGAAGAGCCGAGGCGGGAAGATCATTTCTTGGTGGAAGAACTCCAGCAAGAAATCTTAGGTTAGTGGTACTCTTCGGTGTGACAATTGTCTCTTCTTCCAAGAGCCGCTGGTGACTACCCGCTGGTGACAATTGCTGAAGACGTGGAAATCGTGAAACATGCGCAGATAACTTGCAATGTAAGGGGCCATAGACTTAGACATTCCCATCGCTACTGGTAGCGATGCCCTTCAAAACCTCTGTTGACGCATTCTTCCGTCCAGCGCGGACGGCTACAGATCTCTTCACGTCTTCAAACACGGTATGACTTGGCTCGCTCCACCACCCACCACGCAGGCTCGTGAGGTCGGTGTATGACTTGGGAAAAGTGGAGGAAAGAAAAGAAAACATCCAAACCATCAACGAAGGAAAATACAGTATATATCTGCAGCATGATCACCCCACCTTCATCCCGAACCCACACATTTTACAGCGCTATAGTCTTGGTCGTGTAGTGTATATAGTCTTAGTATGTCTTAGTCTAATTCTATAAAACCTCAAGTCCGCATCATCAACACTCCACAGGAAGCCCCTCCGATGACAAATAGAGCACCATACCCAGCACACAACCTTGAGGTACTTGAGGTACCACCTCATATGGCTGTGCATCAAAAGAGGGAGACCTCCCAGTTCGACCCGGAAGAAGGGAGATAGACCAGTCTATAGCCATTGTTTCCTGGCTGTCTCCCTATTGAAATGCACACCCATGTCCTATGGCATCTATGGTCATCGAGTGCCCCTCACGTCGTATGGACTCGCCACACCGATCACCGCCAGGACTCGCTTCTTCCACCGCTCCGGTCATCGACGCTTTCGACACAGCGCCTGTGCTTTCTCCTTGCCCTGGCGACGACTTTCGACATGCACTGCTGGGAGGCTCCCCGTAGACGGGCAGTAGCCAGTATCTAAGACAAACAACACAAACCACTCAAACCTGCAGTCGTAGGCCTTGAACAAACTGCATATGTGTGTTCTTCGTCTTCGGAACAGATGGACCTGTCAACACCTTCTTCGATCCTAGCGACGGTGGCAGGAAGTTAAAACTCAACCAAGTCCCCTCAGCGGCGGTTTCGCACAGATCTGCTGGTTTTCGCCCTCAGGAAACATGGCCAGGATCATTAGTCGTTTTACATGGCCCAGCGACAGTAGTTTGCATTGGGCAGGAAAAAACACTTAGAACTTACTTGGCTAAAAAAGAACTGTTTTACATGATTTGCTGTTTTCATCCGCTTGACATTGGCATGTCCGGTCTAGAAGTTGGTTCCAGTCTAAAAAGGCACTAGTCGTCAGGTTGGACTCCCCTAGTGAGACCAGTTCGAGCTTCTGTTTGCATCTAAGTGGATATACATTAATAATAGCAAATGCTTTGTTTCTCCTTAAATGGGTGATTGAATTCCGCTTTCTTTGCGTCCGCAGTTGCTTCTGTGTCTTGTCTTCCCACCTGTCTCCCTTATCTCCCTCTGTGATGTGTGGATTGTCCTGCTGCTATCCCAAGCAAAGGGGAAACATTCCCATTCTGCCACCACACGCCCTATCTTCACCAACCCTTTCGCAACACAATTCATTCATCAAGAGGTTGGAACTTTCTCCAAACCTTTCGCCAAGCTTTCCATAACTGGCTTTCCTCTCCTTAAATATTCATAATCTTAAGCCCCAGCTAAATCCGTTCATAGAGGGTTAGAAAACGGCCCTTTTTGGGCCAAACCTGGACCGCGGTCTGCGCCTCTGAACACCAAACAAAGAAAGCTAGTTACAGGCGCGCGAGCGGGGAACACTACTCGATTTGCCACATGCCAATTCCAGTCCCAAGGGCCAAGGCGCACGCGCTGTGCTCGTGGTCGAAAAAAGACGCGTTCCGGAGCGAAGGAGCGAAGGAGCATCGGTGCCATCAGGGAGGAACACGCAGATGTAACGGAGGTCATGCAGATGTAACGTGCAAGAACCCACACCCACAACGGGACGGGACCGATGCGTCTACCTGATCGAAGCCTGCGGTGCTTACGTTGGGCGTCTCTACAGACCGGGCGCAAGCTTGGCGCAAGTGCAGCAGCTTGGCTTAGATTTGGTGCAAACCAGCAGATTGGGTGATCATCACTTGAATCAGCTTGCCAAAACAAAACCAAAGTCAGGCACTTCTTTTCTGGCTTCTCCCATCATCAAAGTCAACAAAAGTCTCCCACAAGTATCATCATCATCAACATCATCATCATCATCATCATCATCATCATCATCATCATCATCATCA